>JAMZAV010002416.1:0-167145 GCA_024449915.1 Sweltsa coloradensis | reverse complement strand
TTTCCCAGCGCTTAATGCAATAGCTACCTCCAAAGCTATGTTACCCAATGCTAGTAACTAACAAGTCAAATCCCTACTCTATTAGTTCCAGCTGCTTCATGCAATAGCTACCTCCAGCTATGTCTAGCAATGTATAACTACCAAGCAATCTCCTACTAGTTCCAGCTGTCCATGCAATAGCTACCTCCAGCTTTGTCTAGCAATGTCTTGCTATAAAGCTATCTCTAGCGTGTTCTAGCTGCTTCTTGCAATAGCTACCTCTAGCTTTCTCTTGAAATATCTAGCATGTTCTTGTCAATTTTGGCAATTCCCAGGCATTTCTGGCTATATTTATTCCTTGCATCCTAGCAATTTTTATTTGTCTAGCTAGTTCCGGCTAAAATTGTTGGTAGATATTGCTAGAATTAGCAAGAATTTTTAGCAGGGCATTTTCACTGTAAAAAAAGTAAAAATTTTAAACTCAAAATCATAAAAAAAATTACTTGGCCATTTACTTTTTAGAGTTCTCGTAACTAGGAAGCTTCGCAAACGCTTTTTCAGGCGCGTTGTTGGATGAGCGCAATTTAAAAAAAAAAACGAAAAAAAAGCGTAAAATTGCGATTTTTATGAGAAATAATTTTTCGATTAGGTACGCTCAAATTTCACACGAATATGTGCTCCAATGTTTTTTTTGTTTATTTGTTTGTTTGTTTGTTGTTGTTTTGTTTTTTTTTGTATTTTTGTCTGTTTGTTAGCTCTCTACCAGGCAAAAGGCATATCCGATCTTGTTGAAAATTGGAGGGGACCTTCGAAATCTCTGAACTTAGTGGTGTATTGTTTTTGGGTACAATCGAAGAAATATTTCTCATGAATATAATACTTTACAATTTTTTTCGATTTTTAGTGCGATATTTTCGTGACACTTGGGCCGATTCTGACCAAACGAGTGGGGCTACAACGTTCATATGTTATGGTGCTGTAGTACCTTTTGAAAGAAAAAAATGAAAAAGTTATCCAGAATCCATGGAAATAAAGGTTTTAATATGAGTTTTTTTAAGTGTATAACAATAATTACCAAGTAACTATAGAAACTTGACAACAATCACCTACATACAATGCGTTTATAAAGCAATCTTCGGGCCTACAGATATTTGACATTCTAATTACCATAGCAATTAGTACTACCGGTACTTTATAAAAATTATTCTAATTTAACAAAAATGATTTTGCAATGGAACTTGAAGAAGTACAGAGATCCCACGCACACTCGAAAAAAAATCGTAAAATTGTGATTATCATAAGAAATAAACTTTCATAGCTATTAAATTAATTATTAATATATTGAAATGCTATTATAAATACAGAATTGGATTGAAAGAGTCAAGTTTGGAAACAAATAAAAGCTGGTTTCAAGAGAAAATAAAAAATATAATACAACACTTTAAACAAAGTGAATATTACTTACTTATTTATGATTTTGCTGTTCTCTTTGTTTGTTCATTATTGATTTGATTATGATATATTCAATGTATTTTCAATTGATATTTTTCTGCCTAGATTGTCTGGTTGCCGCCCACTGGTGGAGCTTGCCAGGGGCGTAGGAACGGGGGGGATGGGGGGGAAACTCCCCCCCCCACTGGTTGGCTTGACCCCCCCAGTGGGGGGGTCAAGCCAGGTATGGGTGTTATTTTCTAACTTATAGCTTATTGGGTGATTTTTAGGATTTTTTACTACAGTCGGGCTTGCAAACAAAAAGGAAGGTTTTTGTTAACATTTTTTAGAAAGATTCAGTAAGAGACGTGATTTGCGAGACTAGACTAGCCATCTGATTTTAGACTAATATTCATTATATTTTGTGTGCAGTGCAAGCAGACTGTCGACCGATTTTAGTCAGGTAATCAATCTTCAATGCAATTTTAGCTTCAAAATATAACCCTTATTCATAATTAAAATTCGCCTGAAAACGTGTTTTAGGCCACCTATCAAGGGCACCTTTTTAAAAAAAATCTCGCCTACGGTGAAAAAGCCTCCGGCGGCTGGGGCTTCGCCCCAGACCCCGGTTTACCCACCCAACCTCATAGTCAACTTGAGTGTGACCCCCCCACTAAAAAAATAGTTCCTACGCCACTGGAGCTTGCAACTTGAGTTAGGTGTCCTGTATCATTGCTGTGATCAGTTTTTGACTTGAACAATTTTATATAATTATATATCTGATAGGCCTATAATTATATATTTGAGTCAAGATCTTTTGTACTAAATTGTTATCAAGATTTGTACACAAAAATGAAGATTGAACGCGAGAATGAAGATTCGCGTTCGGTGGTTACTTCCGCGAAAGATTAATTACTCCCTGATGTCCGCTGTTCCTGATTTTTGGCAAACCTCATATTCGTTTGAGTGGGATCGTCGAATAAATCAGTTTTTTCTTTTCGTTTTTTTTTTTAATGATTTTTCTTTTCTTTTTTGTCTTAATTTATTTTATTTTTTCTTTATTTTTTCTTTCCTTCCTTTCCTTTCCTTTCCTTTCCTTTCCTTTTTTTCATTCCCCACCTTTTTTTATTTTGATTCATTCATTAATTGCATTTAATATCCTTTGTATTTGTTACCAAATTTGTCGAGTTTTAATGCATTGTTGTAATATTACTATTTCAAATAATTTACTTATTTGGTGTTTCTCCCTTGATTAGTTTTATTTTGTTACCCCTTCCTTTGAAAATATTTTAAAAATGTTAAATAAAAAAAAAAAAAAAATTTTAAAAAAAAATTTTTAATTTAAAAATATTTAAAAGTTTTCGGCAAAGACCCCTTTTGGAATCTACTTTTAAAAGAGAAAAGGGGATTTTCCTTTGGCCCCCCTTTTAAAACCCAACAAAAAAAAATAAAGAGTTCCCCCAACGCTTTTAAAAAACCCCCAAAACACCTTAAAAATTGATTTTCTTTTCGATCGCCATTTTTGGGGGGGGGGGGGAGGCCCAAACCCCTGAAGGCCCCATTAATTCCGGGAAAAAAAACTTTTTAATAAGCAATTAAAGGATTGCGGGGGCCCCCAAAAAATTTTAGGGGGGGATGAAAAAAAAAGGCATGGGGGTCACCAAAATTTGAAAACCGATTTTGCCGGGTTTAAATTTTTATCAGATAAAAATTCCCCTTTTCAACCCCCGGGGGAAATTGGACAAATTTTGGAAAAAAATTTTTTTATAAATTATTACAAAAATAAAAATTTTAAAATTACCCTTTAATAAAATCATTTATTTTTAGTTTTTTTTAAATTTTTAATATGTTTTAAAGTACGTTTTTTATTTAAAAAATTTAAATTTTTAATTTAAACAAGAAAAATTGGACCCCACCCCAAAACAGGTCCCCTCGGGCCCTTTTCATCACTTAAAAAGAGTTTCCCCTTTGGGGGGGTTTTAAAAAATGAAAAAATTCCCCCAAAATTTTCCAAAAAATTTCCCTTAAAAATCAATTATATTATGGGGGCCGGTTGGCCCCCTTCCACTTCCGGTTTTTTTTATAAATAAGTAAAATCAAACTTGTCTTTGTCCCCAAAATATTTTAATTTATATAATAAAAGATTTTAAAAAATATAAAAATCGTATAAGGGGGTTTAGACCTTACAAAATTTAAAAGCCCCTGCATGGGCCCCGGATCCCCTTTTATAATTTACAACAAAATAAAAAAAATAGGTATTTTTAGGTATTTAAAAATTGGAAAAGGGGGTAATATTTTAAAAAAAACCCCGAAAGTTAAAAAAAAAAAATAGTAAAAAACTCGATTCCCGTTTTCAGGATTAAAAAAAATTTTTTAGGAAAAGTTTCAAAAAATTAAAGCAAATAATTATTAAACAAAAAAAAATAATTTAAAAATTGTTTTGGGGTGGCAAGAATTTTCCTTTTGGGCCCAAAAATTTATATGCTCTTCATAATTTAACATTATCTTAAAAAAATACATTTTTTTTATTTTAAATGGGTTAAAAAGTTGGGTTTGTTTTGCGCTAATATTCATCAAAAAATTTAAAAAAAAATAGGGTACTTTAAAGGCCATTTTAAAAATTGTTTTTAAAAAAAAACCGATCCAAAAAATGTTTATAATAAATACCCGGCGGAAGAAAAATGAAAAAATAAAAACAATGTTTTTTTTTTTTTGATAAAAGAAATTAAAATTTAATTTGGGGGGAACCCTTTTTTGAAAAATACACGCCCCCTAAAAAGTCACTTTTTCAAAAATGTTAAACATGTTTTGCTTTTGGCTTTCATCTATCTTTTTTGTTGAAAAAACCTTAAAAACCCCGTTTTAAAAATAAAAATTCGTTTTTTTGGGGCGTTTGAAAATCAACTTTTTCGCAAAATCGGGGAAAAAAAAATTAAGGAACCTAATAAAACACGCCCGCTAAGAGTAACCCCCCCCCCCCCCCCTTTTTTTGCGAAAAGGGGGAAACGCCCTTTAAATAAAAAGTGGGGGTTTTGGGAAATTAAGCCCCCAAATCTTTTTGGTTTGAGGAATTTAAAAAAAAAAACTAGACCTACTTAGAACAGCCGGAACAAAAATAAAGTCAAAATTTCGATGAAGGGGGCAAGGGGAAAGCAAAACTTTATTGTGGGGTTTTTGGGTAGCTAACTTAGGCCTTGGGCCCGACAATATTATTTTCAAATTTTTTTTTCCCGGGCAAGGGAAAATTTTAGGGGCGGGCCTGGCACACTTATGTTTTAACAAAAATTTTTTAAATTTTTTAAAAATTTTCAACCCCCCCAACACTTTAATACAATAATAAATCAAAAGTAAATCTTTTTAAAAGATAGGGCCCAGGGCAAATATGATTAAAATAAAATTGAATTTTGACGTTTCGTCTGTTATTTTTTGATTTGCGCACTGCAACATCGATAATCTAGCCCGTATTTAGCGTGCAGTGTTTTATTAGTTTCACATTTAAGCCGCCCCAGCGCGCGAGCTTTAGTTTCCCTTTTTGACTTGGGAGCAGAGTCATAAAGAATTTTCCCCCCTTTGGGGAGGCCCCCTTACTCCCAAGTCAAAAGGGGGAATCTAACGTCCTGCGCGCTGAGGGCGGACCCAAAGTGAAACTAAAAAAAGACTGCAATCTAAAAACGGCGGTAGATAATCGATGTGCAGGCCTAAAATCAACAAAAGAAACAAAAAGTAAATTTTAATTTCATTTAATCATATTACCCCGGGGCCCTAGCCTTTAAAACGATTTCCTTTTGATAATTTACCGTACAATAATGTGTTGCGAGGGGGGAATGACATTTTGTCAAAATTAAATTGAGATATGGGTTGTTTAAGCCTTAAAAAGACGTAAGTGTAGCCTAGGCCCAACCCCACAATACAGTTTTGATAAGTACGCCCTGGGGCACTCAAATCGAAATCTTGAACAATACATATTGGGGGCCTAGGCCCTAAGTTGGGTCATCCATCAAAAATATCCTATCAATTAAGATATTTTGTTTTACCCCAAAAACATTCCCCAACTTTGATTGATCGTTTTAATATTTTGACTTTTCACGCCATTTGTCTCATGACTGTTAAACTACAAGTAGAAAAGGATTTAGTTTTTTTGAAGTATTTTAATCAATCGTCACACAGTGTCGCGCGGAAGTTAGTTTCCCAAAACGCCAAAACCGACTTTTTAGGGCGGAAAGGGGAGTTGGAGGACCCCCCCAACGGGGAAACTTCTTTTTTTTCTTTCATTTATTTATTTTTTTAACGTCTATCCTATTCATTTATAAAAACTGATTTACAAAGGAGGAAACAAATAAATCTAATTACATAGATGCAGACCAAAATGAACTTTGAAATAGTAATATTAAACAAGCAAAAAATACCAAAAAATTTTGATAACAAAATATAAAGGATTAAATAAAAATTTATGAATGAATCGAATAAAAAAAAAGGGGGGGGAAAATGAAAAGAAAGAAAAAAAAAAGAAAAATAAAAAAAAAGAAAAAAGAAAAAATAAAAAGGAAAAAAAAAGAAAGAAAGAAAGAAAAAAAAGAAAAAAAAACATTACAAAAGAAAAACGAAAAACGAAAAAAAAACTTTTTATTAGACGACCCCACTAAAAAAAAGAATATGAGGTTTGCCAAAAAAATCGGGAACAGCAAATCAGGGGTAACAATCTTTTCCCCGGAAAAAACCCAACGAACGCGAATCCATTTTGTGTTAACCATCATTTTGTTTCAAATTTGATAACAATTTAGGCAAAAGATTGACTCAATATAAATTATATAGAATACATTATTTAAAATGTTCAAGGAAAAAATGATCATAGCAATGATACAGGACACCAAACTCAAGTTGAAAGCCACAGTGGCGGCAACCAGACAACACCCCGAAAAATACAATTAAAAATTCATTGAATACATCAAAATCAAAGCAATAATAACAAACAAAGAGAACAAAAAAATCATAAATAAGAAATTTTTAAAAGAAAAATTAAATTAAACAAAACATAGAGCAAGCCCCCAAAAATATAAAAATCAATTTTTCTTTGTTTTTCGTTCATTATCATTGCTTCCAATTTTATTTTAAATTGTACATTCAGCCCCCCCCAGTAAACTGGTTCAATATCATAAAAAATTAAATTTCCCAAAAGGATATCCTCTGTACAAGAAGATTTTCTTAATGTTTTAGAAATTAATTTAGGAACTTTAAAAGAGTTCTTTTAGAATAGAATTTCTATCACGATCAACAAATTGAAAAAATTGGGTAAAATACCTAAATACATCCCTTTTCAATTTTTGTATGTATTTACCAGACACTATATTTCTTTCTTTCCTCAATCGTGAAGAAAATCATATTGTAAATTTTTTGGTATGGGAAATTTGAATCAAACAGATGGTCAATTCTTTTTCTGAAGTACAACATATTCCCGGGTAAAAGGTCTTACTCCCCAAACCACTAAACAATAATCAATAAAAGAGTGAATATAAGAATTACAAGTAACTTCAACATTCTTCTGTTAAAAACCCCCTTTTCATTCTATTATAATCCTTTTGCGAGATACTTTATTACATACAACCCCTATTCATAAGTTTCTTAAAAATTTAAAATTTACAATCCAAGAAAACCCAAGATTTTTAAATTCAAACTCTAGAAATTAGCTTACCATTACAATTCAACGTCAAATGAAATCATTCAGTTCTATCTTTTGCCTTTTGAAAAAATTAAAATTTGTTTTACTATAATTTAAAATAAGTTCCCCAATTTTAAACCAATCCCATCCTCTTTAAAAAAATTCTTGAAGACCTATTACGATCTCTTCAAAATCCAACCTTTAAATAAAGACCCAAATCACAGATATAAAATATAAATTTATTCCTCCCATTATAGTAGATATATCATCATGTAAAGAAAAATAAAAAAGGGGTCCTAATATTGATCCTTGTGGTACCCACAAAATATATGAATACTTTTGAACATATTTTTTCAAGTGATAAACATTTTTCTTTTTTTAAAATAATCCCCCTAATATTGATAACAAATAAGGACTTTGTAAAACCCCGGTTTTTTGTTTTTTAAAAGAGGTAAAAAAATACTGAAACAAATGCTTTCCCAAGACCCAAAAAAAAACAGCTCCAACCCTTTCCATTCCGCTGTCAATCCCTTATAGATAAAATCTGAAAATGTAGAAGGCACTTTGCGTGACTACCTTTTCCCAAAACCCCTGTGGGGTTTTCACTTTAAAACCCTTTAGATCATCCACTTCATGTAATAACTATGTGCAAAATATTTTTCAAAAATTTTTTCCCCACAATTGGAAAAGTTGATATAGGTCGATAAGAATTCCCATCAACCCTTTTTTCCCCTTTTCCCTTTAAATAGGTGTACCCTTCCCAAATTTTAGCTGTGTGGAAATCATCTAAAAAAAGAAATGGGAAATTAGATACGCCAATAATCCGACTATTTATGGGGATTTCTTGAAAATAGCATGGAAACTCTTTAAGTGTGTCGAGCTTTTAATTTTTTTGGCGTTTAATTGCTGAAATGATTTTCATAGTTTTCCTTTACATGCGGGGATCATTGCTTCTTTTTATTTAAAACTTTAAAAATACCAATTTTCATGGAAAAAAAACCCAAAACGTTTCCAAAAAAAATTTTCTGTCCAGCAAATGTCAGGATTTTGCGGTAGGATACCCCATTCTCTGTCAAAGAGGTAGTACACTCTTTTTTCACTTTGTTTCCTGTCAATTATTTAAACGACCATAAAGATTTTTAAGAATATCATTTTTCAAAAAAAATTAAATGCTCAGCTTAGAAAAACGAATCGATTATTTATTATTTCTAAATTTTTTGTATTTTCCCAGTTGAGGGGCCTTCTAAAAAAAACGAATTCTTTGCGCAAGGGTTCTCCCATGCATGGAATTCCTAATATCTGCTGTTTAACCCTGGGGCTGGTTTTCCTTAATCTTAATTTCAAGGGGGGTGCTTTCCATTTTGAGTTTCCACGGTTACTTAACAAAATTTAATTTTTCTAGGGGAAAACGCTAAAGTCCCGCCGCGTTGATGGAGAGCTTTTTTTAAAATTTTTTGTTTTCGTGGGGAATCTTTACTTTTTTCAAGTGCTTGTTTTGTGCCCACGCATTGTAGTGTTGTTGTCATTTCCATTGTTTTGCAATTTTTATTATTTTCGTAAAAAACTTATATAAAAGCTTTTTTCTATAGATTTGGGTAAAATTTTTTAACTTTTCTTAAAAAAGATACATCATATAACTCAATGTCCATGATAACATGAACGTTGTAGCCCCCCCGTTTGGGCAGAATTGGCCAAATGGCCCCCCAAATACGCACAAAAAAACGGGGAAAAAAAACGTAAAAGTACGATATTATGAGAAAATTTCTTCGATTTTACCCAAAAACAAACCTTAAGTTTAAAGATTTTGAAGTCCTGTCAAATTTCATCAAAATCGGGGTATGCCGTTTGCCCGGGAAGGAGAAAAACAAACAGACAAAAAAAAAAAAAAAAAAAAAAACACCGACTAAAATTTTTTGGGGGGAGTGAAAGAAGTCTTCGCTTCGCCCATCCAATCATCGAACTTACCGCCATACCCAATTGGGGAATGGGAAAACCCCGAAACCATTTACCGCCCTTCCAATCAACACTTATAATTTCAGATTTTAAAATTTTGGAAGAAACTTTTGCCCCAAAATTTAAAAAACACAATAAAAACAGACATTAATCCTACACTTAAAGACCGAAATGAATAATATTTTCTTGGAATTAATAAACATGATCAATTAAAGTGGGACCTTTACTAGGAAAAAAGCCCCCAAAGCCCGCCCCCGTTGAGGATGAGCTTTTTAAAAATTTTTTAGTTTGCGGGGGATTTTTACTTTTTCAAGTGCTTTGTTTTGCTATACGCATTGTAGGGGATGTTTTCAAGTTCTATTGTTTTCGTAATTGGTTATTATTTACCCCAAAAAAAAAATTTTAATTTAAAAGCTTTATTTTAGGATTCTGGCAATTTTAATTTTTTTCCAAAAAAGGTACACATCACCAAAAAAATGCCATGTAAAAGAAGTTTTTTGGACCCCACCCGTTTGGTCAGAATTGGCCCCCAAATGGCCCCCCCGAAAAAGCAAAAAAACAAAAAAAAATAAAAAAAGCTTTTTTTTCTAGGACGGGAAAAATTTTCAATTTTTTTTTTTTAAAGGTACACACAACCATAAACTTAATGTCCCTGTTTTTGAAAAAGTTTAGCCCACCCCGTTTGGCAGAAAAAGGCCCAAATGTCACGAAAAAATCGCCCATAAAAATCCCCAAAAAAAAAAAAGAAAAGTAGAACAGAGAAAATTAATTTTTTGAGTACCCAAAAAAAAACCCCTTAAAAACAGAGATTTCGAAGGCCTTCAAATTTTCATAAGACGGGGGCCGTTTGCCGGAGAGAGGGAACAAAAGACAAAAAAAACAAACAAAAAAAAAACAAAAAAAAAAAAAAAAACCCCGAGGAAATTTTTTGGGGGTCAGGAAATTGAAGTCTTCGCTTCGTCACCAATTAACCAGTAACAGATTTTTCAATTGCACCAATCAGGATTAGTGAGAATTTTAAATGATTTTCTGGCTATAGGTTCAAATTTTTAAATTTTACTAAACTTCAAAACAATCGAAAACCTTTAACTTTACGTGGGGAGCTTTTAAACTGCTGTAAAAATCATTGGTTTAATTGGGAAGCCAGAATTTAACTGATTTCCCAAACCCCAAAATCCATCCCGGAAAATTTAACTTACACAACTACACTTTAAGAATTTTCAGCAAATAAAAAAAACTAACCCCCCCTACCCTTCCGATCAAAATTTAGATTTTAAATTGCAACAGTAATAAAACCATTGAAACAGATTTTCCCAAATGTTTTACAGCAAGCAAAATATATCAAAATTTTACGTGTCAAGAATAACCCTCAATGATCTAATACTTATCCCAAATTTGTATATTTAAAAGTCCAAGTTACCTTTTTGCAAACTGGTAAACCTTTTTTCAAAAATCATATTTCTTGGACTCTTTATCGAATCATTATTAAAAAGATCGGTACACTTTGGGGGGAAATAAACAATTATACAGACCATCTCGGCAAACTTTCTTGTTCTATTTTCGTTTTATAGACATTTGAACACCACATTTAAGACACTTGCTGGTATTCAATTGTCATACATTATTGCATTCCCCTCGTTCCCAAAAAGAATCAATGTTATGGGTCAAAAATTTTAACATTCGATGAAAAAAAACTTTAATACGTAGCACTTTAGCTTTTATTTTTATAATTTTTTCTGAACTTACACACGGGGACAATACTTAACCATTTTGTTTAAAATGAACACTATTTAAAAAACGAAAAGGTCTTATATAATTTTAATTAACCTTTTCGGCTGTCAAGAAAGTGTAAAAAAAATTTACACTTTAAAAAAAATAACAAACTTTAAAGAGTTATGAGGTCCCCCCAGTAAATTTAAAGACTTTAAATCCCCACAAAAACTGTAAAAAAAATGAAAGGGGTTAGTCAACTACTAAGATTAAAATTTAAAAGATATACTACCTTGTCTTAGGTACAAGTAGGTTTTAAAAAAGATTTAAATTTAAAGTGAACTATTTTCTTCGTCAGAATCAAAAAAACTTCAATTTTTTAGTTATTTTTCAGCTTTACCCACAAATGAGTAAAACAACTAATTATATGTAAAAAAGAAAACTAAAATTCCCCTTCAATGTACTGTAGAATATGAAGATCAAGATGCAGCAAAATTTGAATGGGTTTTTGTATTCCCGGGAAAGATAGAAAATTATCAGGAGATTTTCTAAGCTTTTAAGATTGGGAAAAAAAACATGCGACTTGTCATAACTGTGTTGAGTCAAGGCCAATTAGAAAAAAATGTAGTATATTTGTACATATTTACATACAGACGGCGGTGCTCGCCCCTCGTCACCAAACAAACCAACTCCAGCCCCTAAACCAAGGTCGCGGATCTCCGCCTAGGGAGGATCGCTAACTCTCTAGGTTGGATCTGCCCTAGGGGAGGATGTCTAAATCTCTAGGTTAGGTCGTCGCAGAGCGAATAAAGCCATCTGGTGATTAATTCAGAGCGGGAATTTTACAGTGCAATTAGCTATATATGGCCTAACCCCCGCATTCAAAAAAACAAGAAGGGCGGGGGGGGATAGTTAGGATGGTTTTCAATATCCCAAAAGAATCCCGAAAAACCGGTTGCGGGTTATCCGCCATTTTAAAACAATTTACAGATTTTTTAGTTTTGTGAAGAATGGAAAATTAGCAATATGGGAGGTATTAGAACGAAATAGCTCAAATTTGTTTAAAGTTTGCATAGAATTGGGGGTGTGATAAGTAAAAAGTTTGGGTGATTTTTTTAATCTCGGCGACAGCCGTCCTTTTAAACAATTTTTTCCCTCTTTTTTTAAAATATCTGAATTTGTTTGCTATTTTTTCCAAACAAAAAAAAAAACCAGTAATTTATGAAAATTTTTTTCAAAAAAAGTTTTAGGGAGAAAAAAAAAAATCGAATATATTTTTTTGTGTCCGTAGTAATAAGGCCGAACGCTACATGACGCAAGACCATTTTCGGGAGCAGTGTAAAAAGTTTTTCTCGAGCGCTACACTAGCCAGCCAGGCCATAAGTCCCGTAGCAATTTTGACCTTTATAGATTTTCTTTTGATCCCCAGAGTATACCTTTAGGATAAAACCAAAATTTGGCCCCGGTAAATTTTTTAAAATGGGGCAAAACCCCATTGTAGCTGACCTATTACTAGAAACGCTAAAGTCCCCCCGTGATGGTGAGCTTTTAATTTTTAGTTTGCGTGGGATATCTTTACTTTTGCAAGTGCTTTGTTTTGCTGCCTACGCATTGTAGGTGATTGTTGTCAAGTTTCTATTGTTATCTGTCAATTGGTATATTTACCGTAAAAACTTATATTAAAAGCTTTATTTCTATGGATTCTGGCTAACTTTTTCAACTTTTTCTTTCAAAAGGTACTACATCACCATAACCTTAATGTCCATGTATAATATGAACGTTGTAGCCCCACCCGTTTGGTCAGAATTGGCCCAAATGGCACGAAAATATCGCACAAAAAAATCAAAAAAATTATATTAAAAAGCTTATTTCTATGGATTCTGGCAAACTTTTTCAACTTTTTCTTTCGAAAGGTACTACATCACCATAATCCTAATGTCCATGTATAATATGAACGTTGTAGCCCCACCCGTTTGGTCAGAATTGGCCCAAATGTCACGAAAATATCGCACTAAAAATCGAAAAAAATCGTAAAAGTACGATATTCATGAGAAATATTAATTTCTTCGATTGTACCCAAAAACAATACACCTCTAAGTTCAGAGATTTCGAAGGTCCTGTCAAATTTTCATCAAGATCGGCTATGCCGTTTGCCTGGTAGAGAGTTAACAAACAGACAAAAAAACAAACAAAAAAAAAACAAAAAAAAAACAAAAAAAAAACACCCGAGGTAAATTTTTTGGGGGTCAGTGAAATTGAAGTCTTCGCTTCGCTCATCCAATTAACCCTAGTAACAGATTTTATCAATTGCACCAATCCATGTGATCTAGTGAGAATTTTGAAATGATTTACTGGCTATAGCTTCCAATTTTAAATTATTTACTAAACTATCAAAACAATCTGAAAATTCTTCTAACTTTACGTGTGGAGCTTTATAAACTGCTGTAAAAATCATTGGTTTTACATTTGGAAGCCAGAATTTAACTGACTGCAACTCAACATCCATCGGAAATTTAACTTTACACTCAACTACACTTGACATGAACTTCTCAGCAATATAAATAACTAACCCTCCCCCTACCCTTTCACGATCAAATCTTAGCATTTTATAATTGTCAACAGTAATAAAACCATCTGAAACAGATTCATCTAGATATGTTTCACAGCAAGCAAATATATCAAAATTGTACGTGTCAAGAATAACCCTCAACTGATCTATATACTTATCCAACTTACGTATATTAAGATGTCCAAGCTTACCTTTTTGCAATACTGGTAAACCTTTAGCAACATCATCATTACTTTGAGACTCTTCATCGACATCATTATTAAAAAGATCGTGTACACTTAGAGGGGGAAATAAACAATTCATACAGTACCATCTCGGCGAAACTCTTCTTGTTCTATTCTTCAGTTCATAGACATCTTGAACACCACATTGAAGACACTTGCTGGTATTCCAATTGTCTATACACTTATTGCATTCCCATCGTCCAAGCAATGAATCGAATGTCTCATGGCTCATATTTATACACATTCGATGAAAAAAAGCTTTACATACGTAGCACTTTAGGCTTTTATTTTTATATTTCTTCTGCAACTTACACACGGTACAATACTTAACCATTCTGATTGAAAATGAATCACTATTTAAAATCGAAAAGGTCTTATATAATTCAATTAACCTTATTCTGCTGTCAAGAAAGTGTAAACAAATAATATTGACACTTGGCTATAAAACAAAATAACAAACTTTAAAGTAGCTTATGAGGTCCCCTCAGTAAATTTAAAGACTTTAAATCCCCACAAATCTGTAAAATAATGAACGGAGTTTACGTCAACTACTAAGTATTATACTATAATAGATATACTACCTTGTCTTAGGTACAAGTAAGGTTTAAAAATGATTTTAAATCTAATGTGAACTATTTACTTCTGTCAGAATCAAATAAAACTTCAATTGTTTATGTTATTTTTCAGCTTTACCCACACAATTGAGTAAAACAACTAATTATTATGCTGTAAATAATGAAAACTAAAACTTCCCTTCAATGTCACTCGTAGTATAATACTAGAAGATCAAGATGCAGTCAAAATTTGATATGGGTTTCTTGTATTTCCGTGTAAAGATAGAAAATTATCAGGAGATTTTCTAAGCTTGACAGATTGGAAAAAAGAAAAACGC
This sequence comes from Sweltsa coloradensis, assembly GCA_024449915.1. Classification (NCBI taxonomy): domain Eukaryota; kingdom Metazoa; phylum Arthropoda; class Insecta; order Plecoptera; family Chloroperlidae; genus Sweltsa; species Sweltsa coloradensis. Next base: position 152,731 of record JAMZAV010002416.1, on the reverse strand, counting down.
ACTGTCGACTCTGTCATAACTGTGTTGAGTCAAGGCCAATTAGAAACTAAATGTACGTATATTTGTACATATTTACATACAGACGGCGGTGCTCGCCCATCCGCTCAACAACAAACACAACTCCACAGCCACTTAAACCAAGGTCTGCTGGATCTCCGCCTAGCGGAGGATCGTCTAACTCTCTAGGTTGGATCTCCGCCTAGCGGAGGATCGTCTAACTCTCTAGGTTAGGTCGTCGCAGCAGCGAATAGAAGCCATCTTGGTGATTAATTCTAGAGCGGGAATTAGTACAGTGCAATTAGCTCATATATGGCCTTAACCCACGCATTCAAAAAAACAAGCAAGGACCGGTTGGGATATGTTCAGGATGGTTTTCTCAATATCCCCAACAGAATCCCGAAAAATCCGGTTGCGGGTTATCCGCCATTTTGAAAATCAATTGACAGATTTTTGAGTTTTGTCGAAGAATGGAAAATTAGCAATATTGAGTGAGGTATTAGACCGAAATAGCTCAAATTTGTTTTTAAAGTTTCGCATAGAATTGGGGGTGTGATAAGTAACAAGTTTGGCATGATTTCTTTTAATCTCTGGCGACCAGCCGTCCTTGAAACAAATTTTTACCCTCTTTTTTTAAATTATCTGAATTTGTTTTGCCTATTTATCAAAACAAAAACAAAACCAGTAACTTTATGAAAATTTGTTTCAAATAAAAGTTGTAGGGCAATGAAAAACACACATCAGAATCCAATTCTTTATTGTGTCCCGTAGATACATAATGGCCGAATCCGTACATTGACAGCAAGACCATTGTGCGGTGTAGCAGTGTAAAACGTTTGCTCGGAAGCGCTACCCAGCTAAGGGCGCAGTCCATGGCATAAGTCCCGTAGCAAATTTCGACTTTATAGATTTATCTTCTTCTGATCCTGAGAAGTATACCTTCAGGATTTAAAAAATTTGCGTAAAATCTGGCATCCGAGCTAAAGTTGTTTTAAGACGCCATCTTGATTTGGGCAATGCGTTTAGACAAGCACTTGGTTTAATGAATTCTATACTTGTTATATTGAGTAGTGTAATAATCTATAAACGTAGGATTCTCCAATAAATTTTCAATTAAATGATACAATTTTGGTCATCCTGGGAACATTGTGGTATTAGTTATAGTGAAATACATATTATTAACAGTCCAGCGTACAGGTCCACTATTTACCTCCAATTGTGTATTTCATGATATATATACTAGGAAAACGCTTAAGTCCCGCCGCGTTGTTGGATGAGCGTAATTGGTGCATTGAGATGCCATGTGTTATGCGGATTTTCTGTTGTTCTGTGAAAAAAATCGTTACTAAGTTGGAAGATATTTTTAAAATTAAATTAAATTAAATTAAAAATTAACTTAAATTTTAATTTTTTTATTAATCGTAATTTAAAAAAAGGAAAAAATCGTAATATTGAAATTTTCATAAGAAATAATTATTCGATTGCGCACAAATTTTACACGAATATATTAATTCATAAAATTAAGGTTATGTAAAAAAATCATTACAATCGGATAAAGAATGTAGGTGTTATAAGCTGGAGAAATTTTAAAAATTGAAAAAAAGTCGTAAAATTGCGATTTTCGTATAAAAATAGTTTTTTGATAACGCTCAAATTTTACATGAATATATCAATTTATGAAATTAAGATTCTGTGAAAAAATCATTACAATCGGACAAAGCATGTAGGTGTTGTAAGTCGAAGAAATTTTTAAAAAATTGAAAAAAATCGTAAAATTGCGATTTTCATGAGAAATAATTTTTTGATTGTGCTCAAAAACGTGGCAGTTCTAAGTTCAGAGATTTCGAAGACCTCCATAAAATTTCATCGCAATCGGAGTATCGGTTTAGCCGGAATCGTGCTAACAAACAGACAAAAATACAAAAAAAAAATACATTCCGGATTTTTTTCTCCAGTGTAGTAAAATGGAATCTTCGCTTCGCTCGCTACGCTCGCTACGCTCATCCAATAAAATTTGGTACACAATATATGAAAATGTAACTGGAAAATGATTTGACTGTACAGAGCAATCTCATTATTATCCCACGACATCATGGCGGCCATTTTCCCAGATGGCCACCCAACAAATTATTTGAAATTTTGTGACAGAATGTTGAAATTTGGTATACACATAGATCATGTCATTGAAAAATGACTTTTGAATAGGCCATGTCAAACTAACTAACACAATGGCACCAATGGCGGCCATTTTAGAAGATGGCCGCTACACACATTATTACGAACCACGTAAATTTTATGACAGAATCTTGTTGTGTACACACATAGGGCACTCCATTGAAAAGTGTCGTATTTATGTGTTATAACAATACTTTTTAGAAACAATGTAGTATGGATCCGCTATCGGGTATCTTGCAATATTGCTATAGAATTAAATACAAGCAATAATTACTCCTTATAATAATTCACTTGTTTTTCATACACATTGTAGGCAATTATTGACAAGTTTCTATGTTTCATTACATTATGTTTATGCATTCTAAATATGACAAGTGAAATGTTTATATTCCCATTTTAGTTCGTTCAATTAAATTCCCGTTAGTAAAAGGCGATAGTCCAGTAGATCACCAACGAGTTCACCCAGTATAGTCGCCAAAAGAAGCCAAAAGTACGCTTACATGTCGTTTTGTGTCAAAATACTACCTCTTGGTAACATTTACAAGACAGCCAAGAGTTCACCAATTGTTTTCTAAAAATACGCCAAAAGGCAGCCAAATGTTTGCCAAAAGTTGACCAAATTATAGTGTCATGTCATAAAATTGACTTAGTATGCATAGGTTTTATTGCATTAAAAAATGTTGAAGATCGTGAGAAAATGAATAGAAGACCATGCTTTTCGAGTTCCTATATGGCCATCAAAACATCTCAAATTAACGAATTCTAAAAAGTTCAGGATACAGATAATCACAATAGTAAAGTAGTGCATAGCATCATTACTATGTGTTGAATAATGTAAGAACTCGGTTTGAAATGCATACATTATATATTGATGTTTCGTAACAGACAACACTTGATTTTTATCTAAACCTCGTTACACTTGGACACTTGGATAACTATGGTTAATTTTCATGTAGACCTAAATAGAGTGTCACTTGAAACTGCCATGTTTCATGTTGCATTAATGTTTCTATTTACACACAAAACTCCCTTTAATATATGAATATTATACTGGGTTACACTGTGCACACTCTTTTCTCTTGCCGACATGCGATTTCATTTTACACCAACTATATTTTATATTTTATTTTCTAAACTAGGAAAAGCTTCTCAAGAGCACTGCCATGTCAACGAATCTTTGGTTAACGTACACATTTTTCTATCACTTACACGCTTGTTTCAAATGGAAAGCATCCTCTTCGCGTCCTAGAATCACCCCAAGCCCGTTGAAGAAAATAAGCTGAAAGAATGCAGTTTTTACGGCACCAACCGTGTGCCACGAGGTATCCACCCACGTGACAATCAATTATTGGTATCCCGTTGTCTACCTTTTAGTAATCTATCGGTAACTATGTGGCAACGTCTTTGTGTAGGCTTGGTGTCTTCCATCAGTTAGTAAACTCATGTCATTCTTTTGGCTAAGGTTTGACGTTATATTTGGTTCTAAGTGGTCATCACTTGCTAACTTAAAGGTGAACTGTGAACAACCACTTGATGGATATCTTGCCCAACAAGGAGAAAATGTTTGCAACTCATTGGCTGCCTAATCGTGAACGCATGGCTATCATATATTGTTGAGTTGAAATTTCGGTGGCTACCTTTGGCAACCACTTGGCAATCAAATTAAAGCCTTGTGGTCTTGCTTAGATACCTCTTGGCAACCAGTTGACAAACAAATTTCTACAAGGGCTGGAAGTTGTTAAAACGTCAAGATCGTTCAAAATACTTTTTCCTTCAGCTGAGTGGGTAGGGAGCTAATGGCTGGCCTGCTAATAGGATTGAGTATAGAGGATGCCAATAGCTAATTCTGTGTATATGTTTATGGGTCCCAAACGGATAAACTTTGAGTAACCAAATTCTGCACCAATGTCAGTCATCTACCGGACTATCGCCTTTTACTAACGGGAATTTAATTGAACGAACTGAAATGGGAATATAAACATTTCCCTTGTCATATTTAGAATGCATAAACATTATGTAATGTAACATAGAAACGTGTCAATAATTGCCTACAGAGTGTATAAAAAAACAAGTGAATTATTATAAGTAGTAATTATTGCTAGTATTTAATTCTATAACAATATTGCAAGATACCAGATAGCGGATCCATACTACATTGTTTCTAAAAAGTATTGATATAACACATAAATACGACACTTTTCAATGGAGTGCTCTATGTGTGTACATAATAACAAGATTCTGTCATAAAGTTTACGTGGTTCGTGATAATGTGTATGGCGGCCATCTCTAAAATGGCCGCCATTGGTGCCATTGTGTTAGTTTGTCATGGCCTATTCAAAAGTCATTTTTCAATGACATGATCTATGTGTACACCAAATTTCAACACTCTGTCACAAAATTTCAAATAATTTGTTGGGTGGCCATCTGGGAAAATGGCCGCCATGCTGTCGTGGGATAATAATGAGATTACCCTTTATAGTTAAATCATTTTCCAATTACATTTTCGTATATTTTGTGTCAAATTTTATATGTCTATCATGAAAGACACATTTGGATGTAAATATAGTGCACCTATACGCAGGACTACTAATAATATGCATTTTACTATAAAAAATACCACAATGTTGCCAGAATGTCCAAATTTGTATAATTTAATTGGAAATTTGTTGGAGAATCCAATTATTACGTAAGATTTATTACAAATGCAGTCAAAAGTATAGAAAATGTTTTAAAATTAAGAGCGTGTACTAAATGCATATGTCCAAAACAAGATGGCGTCGTAAAAAAACTTTGGCACCAGATGTCAGATTATTACCCAAGATTTGTTTTATCCTGAAGGTATACCCTAACAGGATCAGAAGTGAAAATCTATAAAGGTCGAAATTCCTACGGGACTTATGGCCATGGACTGCGCTAGTGGTAGCGCATGGAGCAAACGTTTTACGCTGCTCACCGCACAATGGTCTTGCTTGTAATGTAGCGTTCGGCCATTATTATCTACGGACACAATCAAGAATATGATATCGATGTGTTTTTTCATGCCCTACAACTTTTATTTGAAACAAATTTTCATAAAGTTCCTGTTTTTGTTTTTGTTATGAATATGCAAAACAAATTCAGATAATTTAAAAAAAGAGGGTAAAAATTAGCATCAAGGGCCGTAGGTTGCCAGATAATCAAAGGAAGGCGCACCAAACACCTTAATTGTTTCTTTACAAACAATTTAAAACAAATTTGAGCTATTTCGGTTCAATACTTCACTCATTATCGCTAATTTTCCGTTCTTCGACAAAACTCAAAAATCTAAAAATTGATTTTCAAAATGGCGGAAAACCCGCAACCGGATTTTTTGGGATTCTGTGGGGATGTCCAGACCCACCTTAACAAATCCCAACCGGTCCCTGCTTTTTTTTTTAATGCGTGGTGTCATATCACAACGACCCTGTACTAAATGCAGTAACTAGTACTTTTTCACGCACTTTGCATACTTCTGAGATTAACTAAAAAACTGGAGGTTGTCAACAAGGTTGAATACCATGTAAGTAATCAGGATGAATGCTACTATAATCTCATATAGTGGTTATGTTTGGAAAAGTCGTCGTTTTCCTTTTAAACGAGCATTTCCCGGGGTATAGTATTTTTTCACTCACTTTGCATACTAATGAGTTAATTACTTAAAACACTGAAGGTTGTCAACGACTTTCAATAGCCTGTTAGTTATCAGGATGAATGCCACTTTAACGTCATATAGTGGTTATGTTTGGACATGTGGTCGTTTTCCTTTAAAACGAGCATTTCCCGGGAATGTTTTACTTTTTCACGCACTTTGCATATACTAATGAGTTAATTACCTAAAAACTGGAGGTTGTTAACGAGGTTAAATACCATGATTGTAATAAGGGTGAATGCCACTAGGAAGCTTCGCAAACGCTTTTTTAGGCGCGTTGTTGGATGAGCGTAATTTTAACAAAAAAAAACTTTAAAATTTGGGCGATTTTCATGAGAAATAATTTTTTGATTACCTACCCTCAAATTTCACTCGAATATCTAAATTCATAGAATAAAAGGTTCTGCCCAAAAAGCATTACAATCGGATAATGTATGTATGTTTTAAAGTCGAAGAAATATTTTAAAAATTAAAAAAAATCGTAAAATTTTGCGATTTTCAACAGAAATCTTTTTTCGTTGCGCTGAGATTTCGAAGGCCCCCAAACAAAATTTCATCGCAATTGGAGTATCGGTTTAGCCAGAATCGTGTTAACAAACACACAAAAATACAGAAAAAAAAAGAAAAAAAACATTCCGGATTTTTTCTCCGGTGTAGTGAAATGAATCTTCGCTTCGCTCGCTACGCTCATCCAAATAGTTGTCTACACATAATCATAAAAAACCCCTAGTAAATGACGGTATTTTTCAAGGTGGGGTGTGAAAAAAATTTCTATGTCCCCTGAGAAAAGCTCGTTTTAAAAGGGTAACGACGATATGTACAAACATAACCACTATATAACGTATAGTTGGTTGAGCGTAGCGAGCGGATCGAAGATTCCATTTCACTACACCGCAGAGAAAAAAAAACGGAATGTTTTTTCTCTTTTTTTCTGTATTTTTGTGTGTTTGTTAACACGATTCTGGCTAAACCGATACTCCAATTGCGATGAAATTTTGTGGAGGCCTTCGAAATCTCTGAACTTAGAACTGCCACGTTTTTGAGCGCAATCGGAAAATTATTTTTCATGAAAATCGCAATTTTACGAATTTTTTCGATTTTTAAAAAAATTCTTCGACTAATTAACACCTACATGCTTTATCCGATTGTATTTACAGAACCTTAATTTTATGAATTGATGTATTCGTGTGATATTTGAGCGGAATCGAAAAATTATTTCTCATGATAATCGCAATTTCACAATTTTTAATAATTTATATAATTGATAATTATTTCTTATGAAAATTGCAATTTTACGATCTTTTTTCTTTTTTTTAAATTACGATTAATTAAAATTTACAAAATTTTCGATAATTTTTTATTTAATTTAATTTAATTTTAAAAAAAATCGACTAGTAATGATTTTTTTACAGAACAACAGAAAATCCGCATAACACATGGCAGCTCAATGCACCAATTACGCTCATCCAACAACGCGCCTGAAAAAGCGTTTGCGAAGCTTCCTAGTATTATCACATGTGTTGCTTTGGGCACAAGGCATGTTGGTAATAAATTATCAGAAACAGGCTTTCAGAAATAAATTTTTAAAATCGTAAGAAAAATTGCTCGTGGATATAGGCCTACACATCACAAAATATAACGTAGGGTTTTGTATTATTGTGTGTTTGTTACCACGATTCCGGCTAAACCGATTCTCCAATTGCGATGAAATTTTATGGAGACCTTCGAAATCCCTAAACCAAGAGCTGCCACGTTTTTGAGCGCAATCGAAAAATTATTTCTCATTAAAATCGCAATTTTACGATTTTTTTTACGATTTTTAAAAATTTCTTTAGTTTATAACACCTACATGCTTTATCCGATTTTAATGATTTTTTTACAGAACCTTAATCATATGAATTTAGGTATTCATGTGAAATTTGAACGCAATCAAAAAACTATTTCTCATGAAAATCGAAATTTTACGTTTTTCTTTTCTTTTTTAAAACAATTCTTTGACTTGTAACACCTACATGCTTTATCCGATTGTAATGATTTTTTCACAGAACCTTAATTTTATGAATTAATATATTCGTGTAAAATTTGTGCGCAATCGAATAATTATTTCTTAAGAAAATTTCAATATTACGATTTTTTCCTTTTGTAAAATTACGATTAATTAAAATTTACAAAATTTAAGTTAATTTTTTATTTAATTTTATTTAATTTTAAAAAAAATCGACATAGTAATGATTTTTTCGCAGAACAACAGAAAATCCGCATAACACATGGTAGCTCAATGCACCAATTACGCTCATCCAACAACGCGCCTGAAAAAGCGTTTGCGAAGCTTCCTAGTTTAGGATGTTGTTACGGGACACTGTACGTTTATGAATTAAGAATGCGCAAATGTGAAAGGGTAGATGAGCTTGGTCCCTTTTTTTAGATCTCATTTATTTCGAGTGTGTAAGGATTGGCTGTTATTTTTACAAGTTTTTGTTATGTGTGGGTTATTATTTACTTAAGTCCCGCCGCGTTGTTGGATGAGCGTAATTGGTGCATTGAGCTGCCATATGCTATGCTGATTTTCTGTTGTTCTGTGAAAAAAATATTACTAAGTTGAAGATTTTTTTAAAATTAAATTAAATTAAATAAAAAATAAACTTGATTTTAATTTTTTTTAATTAATCGTACTAATTTAAAAAAAAGAAAAAATCGAAAAATTGCGATTTTTTTAAGAAATAATTTTTCGATTGCGCTCAAATTTCACACGAATATATAAATTCATAAAATTAAGGTTCTGTGAAAAAATTATTACAATAGAATAAAGCATGTAGGTGTTATAAGTAAAAAAATTGTTTTAAAAAAGAAAAAAAACACAAAATTTCTATTTTCATGAAAAATGTTTTTTCGATTGCGCTCAAATTTCACACGGATATTTTAATTCATAAAATTAAGGTTCTGTGGAAAAATCATTATAATCGGATTAAGCATGTAGGTGTTATAAGTAAAATACATTTTCAAAAAATCGAAAAAAATCGTAAAATTGCGATTTTCATGAGAAATAATTTTTTGATTGCGCTTAAAAACGTGGCAGTTCTAAGTTGAGAGATTTCGAAGGCCTCCATAAAATTTCATCGCAAACGGAGTATCGGTTTAGCCGGAATCGTGCTGACAAACACACAAAAATTCCGGATTTTTTTCACCAGTTTAGTGAAATGGAATCTTTGCTTTGCTCATCCAATGAATTAATTCTTAGTTAAATTTAAAAAATACACAATATGATTAGCACATGCGTATTAAATGACATTTGGAAGTCATCCACACACAAAATCTTATGACTCTAATATAAATCTCTGTAACTTTAATCGCAATTAAATAAATTATATTGATAAATTACATTGCAATACGCATGTCAATTTAAAATTTTTATCAAACGGTCGTGTTTAGTACCAAATAAAATCTGTTTTTTTAAGGTTTAATAGTATGTCTTGTTTATATCAAATAAAAGTTGATAATGTGAGCAAATTCAAAATAAATATACACACCTTAGGTATGTTTTTAAACATATTTGAAATAGTAAACAAATTACAGAGGGATGTTTGTCCACCTACAATGGTAGCAATAGAGAATTGCATGGTATTGCGATCGCAAAAAAAATTGAAATTCGAAAAGTAATTCGGTGACATACTCAATCAAACAATCAAACATACCTTCAAGAATAATATAAAACGGATGTTGAGTTGAGTTCCTGGATTGTAAGTTATGATGAAAAGACTTTAATTTTATTTGCGAAGGAACTTCATGCAGAGTCATCTTGGTGGGGGTTTTGCATGCAGCATAATATGCATCCCCTTGAAGCACGTACCAGTGCCTAGTACAGAGTACTAATAATCTTGTCGAAGTATGTTGTTTTCGCGTGTGATTTGGTGTGAATTACTGTGGCAGTAACAAAAATCATGAAATGGCATGTTATGTTATAACTTCACTTATGTTCGGTGTAATGTGCATACTGAGGAATGATGATGGTGTTAGCTAAGATACTTTTTGTGAAAGACTATTGGCCTTACAGTTGAGCCATGCGGCCCCTTATAACTAAACTTTAAAAACCCTATTATTTATACCAATATAATTATCAAACTTAAATGCAATGTTCCCGGGTACTCAACACATGACTCGCTCACTCGTCTAACAACGACTTTGGCGTTTCCCTAGTCTAGTTGGCTAAAGCGCCCTTAAAACCGAAATGTGGGAGACGTGGGTTCAATCCTCTGGTCGGGAAAGATTTTGTAATTTCTGGATTGTATTTTAAAAATTATTAAACGTGTTTTGAAATGCATAAGTGTATAGTCTTATCATCTGTGACAATACTATGGAAAATATAGCCAGTACGAAATACGTGAAAATATTGCCAGGTTTACTCAATCTACGAGCGGAATTCGGGGGTACCTCGACGTGCAACATTCGATAATAGTCCGAGAGCTCGCAACATAAAGTCTCCCCTCATAGGGTACATATGGTTTGACCATTGGAATAGAAGCGAAAATTCAAGTCATTTTCGAAAATGCACGTCTTACAAGTCAACGTTGGGGCGTTTACCCGTCAGACGCCCCCAAAGTGGGCCCCAAAAAAGGTCAAATCTGCCCCTATTAGGTATACATGATTGAAACATAAGAAAAATTATAGAAAAAGTTATCCCAAAAATGAATATCACTCGTAAGACGGGCTGCGATGGGCCGTTAACCCGTCAGACTCCCCCAAAGTGGGCCCCAAAAAAGGTCAAATCTGCCCTCATAAGGTATACATGATTTAAACATAAGTCATTTTATAGAGCTGGTTACCAGGAAAACGAATATCACTCGTCAGGGGATTTGCCTTGTCAAACGCCCCCGAAGTGGGCCCAAAAAAAGCCAAATTTGACCTCATAAGGTATACATGATTTTAAAAAAAGGCATTTTATAGAAAAATTTACCACGGAAAAGAATACCACTCGTCAGACTGGCTCTGTGGGGTGCGGGAGAGGGTGGCCCTCTCCCGCAAAAAAATACAGTTTAAAAAATGTTTTGTCTCGAATACTTACGAAATTATGTTGGATTCAATCGGATTTGTGTGATAATATGTAGTCATGATGTTTAAGCATATTTTGGGTCATTGAGCCCTGCAACTACCACTTTTTTCATTTTTTCGGAATATCTAGATCGATGAATAAATCAGGAATACATGTTACACTTCGTCTTATGGTTATTATGAAATTAATAAAGGTTTATGTATAGGATATAGGTTTAGGGTGTAAACCGTAAAGAGTTTTAATTTAAATTTTTTTACAAATGAAGAGTTGTGTTTAATTTACTACTTGTTACATGATACTATACGGATTCTGCCTTTTAAAGTATATCGCTTAAACTATTGCATATTGTATAACGATACAAGAAAATCATTGACAATCAATTACTTTTATCATATAAGTAATTATATCATAGTAATCATAAGTTACGTAAATAATTAACATCATATGATAACCTATTAAGCAATAATCTTTAATATGTGTTGAATCATGTAAATAGTTTTTATAAGTTACAAACAATTGAGGGTTAGAATATATCAATTGGTATGTCTCCAGACATCAAAACTTCCATACATTCGTTATCACCGTATGTTTCAACTTTTTATCATAGTAATCTTCAGAAGTAATCATCATCATATCACAAGTAAGAATTTGTAATGTGTGAAATCATACAAGTATTTTTATATAAGTAACAAACAATTAAAGATTAGAATATATAAATTGGTTTGTTACAATTAACTTCAAATATCAAAACTTCTATCACATTCGTTATCACCGTACGCTTGTACGCTTTAACATTTTATTAGTAATCATCATCATATCATAACATACGTAATAATCTTTTACATGTGTTGAAACATGCAAATACTTTTCATAAGTTAAAGACAATTGAGGATTAGAATAAATAAATTGTTCAAAAATCAAAGCTGTAATCACATTTGACATCATGTACGCTGCTTCTGAAACATCTATGTCAACATCCTCATCGAAATCCTCTACTTCTAAATCGCATTGCATAATCTCATCAACTGACAAAGGGTACAGATCATCCAGGAACCATCTTGGTCTGTATTTAACATCTCTATAATTATATATACATAATGGATTTTTTTTAATTTCTGTCTATGGAACCAATTTAACAGCGTCATAGTTGCCTATACAATAAAACCAAGGTGGCTAAGCTCGAGAAAACCAGGCTTTGACGCAGAGCGCAGAGGTAAAATCTGGATCACTTGGAAGCTCTATCGTTGGTCCTATCGGGTTGTGCTTTTCACTAAAATGATAAGAAAGAATGTGTAATAAGGGGTATCTTGGCACATTTTTTAAATATTGCTCACTTTTCTTATTAACTGACCGTAAATATGACACCAAACTGTTAATTTGTAGTAATTTACTAATTTTGTGTAGGAGACAAATATTTGAAATCTCAAAATGTGCTTAGATAGCGACACACGCTCATCCTTTCTGAACAGCCTCCCAAAAATGCAGATATTTGGATGGAAATTTAAGGTAAAAATCGGTATGTTCTGTATGTGAAATTAGCTGGATTTAGCGATCAAGCGTGTTGTTAAAAGGGCAATTGTCATTGTAAAAAAAGATGGCCCGAACTTGGCAAACAGTCTTAAGGGCAGATTCGACATCTTTGGGGGCCAACTTTGGAGGTAACCTAACAAGTCAAAGCCCCTACGCAGCACGTCTGACGAATGATATTCGTTTTCCTGGTAACTTTTTCTATAAAATGACGTATGTTTGAATCATGTATACCTTATGAGGGCAGAGTTGACCTTTTTTGGGGCCCACTTTGGGGGCGTCTGACGGGTCAACGGCCCATCGCAGCCCGTCTGACGAGTGATATTCATTTTTGGGCTAACTTCTTCCGTATTTTCTCTTATTTATTAATCATGTTTACTTAATAGGGGCAGATTTGACCTTTTTTGGGGGGGGCCACTTTGGGGGCATCTGACGGGTCAACGGCCCAACGCAGCTCGTCTGACGAATGATATTCGTTTTTCTAGTAATTTTCCCTATACAATGACGTATGTTTGAATCATGTATACCTTATGAGGGCAGAGTTGACCTTTTTTGGGGCCCACTTTGGGGGCGTCTGACGGGTCAACGGCCCATCGCAGCCCGTCTGACGAGTGATATTCATTTTTGGGCTAACTTTGTCTTTAATTTTTCTTATGTTTTAATCATGTTTACTTAATAGGGGCAGATTTGACCTTTTTTGGGGCCCACTTTGGGGGCGTCTGACGGGTAAACGCCCCAACGTTGACTTGTAAGACGTGCATTTTTGAAAATGACTTGAATTTCCGCTTCTATTCCAATGGTCAAACCATATGTACCCTATGAGGGGAGACTTTATGTTGCGAGCTCTCGGTCTATAAACCTTGCATGGGCACGGCATTTCACAGCCAGGTAAATAACAAACAAAAATTACTTCTTCAAAAACAAAACCATTGTCGTTAATAGAATTCCTATACATGTTAGGTCTATTTTTCAGTTTATTATTCCTTGTAGGTTTAAATCGAAATGGATTGTGCCCATTTTGTTAGCAGTTCTCAGTTACCTGGTTACGGATGTCTGTTTAAAATTTCAGGTCAATCTATTTCGCCGTTCGGCCGTATGAGCCCGGACAGACAGACAAAATTGGACACAGTCACGAGAAGGTCCGATCGAGTAGCGTTATAAAGATTTTGTTTCGCTGCGCTCACTCCTCTAACAAAATACAAACATCTGAACAAACAATTACCATAGCTATGTGGATGAAAAATTAATTGCAAAGACGTAGTATTTTTAAAGTAATTCAACAAGGTGAAAAGAAAAACATGTAAAAACGATCTATTCCTAGCTATAATTTATGACAAAGTAATTTATTTGAATAAAAAATATATAATAGTAATTGTTTTGAAAAACTGGTAAAAAAAAATATTGTAAAACTCATATTAAAATATATAGTAGTGGTTATTGTTTGTTCAGAAGTTTGTATTTTTTTAAATAATGTCTGCCTGTCGAAGAAAAGTGAAACTTTTCGAAATATTGCAACATAATAAAAAAACTTAATTTCCCACCCAAGAACAGTGTTTGTTCAATTAATTGCTAAATATGATATTAATGTTATTACACTAGGCCGCTTCGCGAACGCTTTTTTAGTCGCGTTGATAGACGAACTTTTTTTGAAAGTCTTTAGTTTGTGTAGGATCTCTTTACTTTTGCAAGTGCTTTTTGAACGCATTGTAGGTGATTGTTATCAAGTTTCTATTGTTATTTGTTAAAAGTTATTATATACCTCAAAAAACTCATATTAAAACCATTATTCTATGGATTCTAGCTAACTTTTTGAACATTTTCTTTCAAAAGGCAATACATCACCATTACCTTAATGTCCATGTAAAATATGAACGTTGTAGTCCCATCCGTTTAGTAAAAATCGGCCCAAATATCACGAAAATATCGCATTAAAAATCGAAGAAAATCGAAAAAGTACGATATTTATGAGAAATATTTCTTCGATTATACGAAAAAAACAAGGCTGTTCTAAGTTCAGAGATTTCAAAGGTCCCCTCCAATTTTCATCAAGATCGCATATGCCGTTTGACCGGTAGAGCGCAAACAAACAGACAGAATAAAAAACAAAAAACACCCGAGCTAATTTTTTTGGGGGGTCAGTGAAATTGATTTCTTCGCTTCGTTCATCCAATTAAATTGCTAATTGGTTATCGAGTTTACTGATTTATTATTTTGAGTGTGGATTTAAAGGGGTATTTAACCGCTAAACTCAAAAAATATATTTTATTCAGTCTAACTAGTAATGAATTTAGCAATTAACAGAAAAATTATTGGGGCACCATGACCTCCCAAAAAATTGTCAAACATGACATTTTTCGAGCTAGGTCCCATCGGCAAAAATCTCCCATAAGAAATAACATGGGGACGATCTTTATGCCCCGTGACCTTGGAGGATTTTGATCCAAAAAAATATTGGCCATTATTGACGTACTTGACAGCCTTTTCTGTAATTCTCCATATTTTGTTTTGTAATTTGGGCAAGTAGTTCGGTCAAAATAAGCTGATTACCAAGATGGGGTGTGATTTTGGAATGCATATTTTTGCGTGTTTGAGGGTATATTTGGGCACTGTTTCAAGACACGATGTTATAAAGGGGTATTTTAGATTGGTACTATGCTCTAGTATCTATGTAGACCAAAAAAGAAGCAGGTTAAAGCCGATGTAGGAAATTTTCCAAAACACCAATTTTCGCCAATTTCTGGACCAAAAAAATTAAAAAATTCGTGTTAAATCACAGTTACAAGATAAATTTTTTTAAACGGTCATTAAGGTGTAGTATTGTTGGATGAGCGTAGAGAGCGAAGCGAGTGAAGCGAAGACTTCAATTTCACTGACCCCCAAAAAATTTAGCTCGGGTGTTTTTTTTTTTTTTTTTTTTCTGTCTGTTTGTTAACTCTCTACCAGGCAAACGGCATATCCGATCTTGATGAAAATTTGACAGGACCTTCGAAATCTCTGAACTTAGAGGTGTATTGTTTTTGGGTACAATCGAAGAATTCTCATGAATATCGTACTTTTACGATTTTTTTTCGATTTTTAGTGCGATATTTTCGTGACATTTGACATTTGAAAGAAAAAGTTGAAAACATTATCCAGAAACCATATAAATAAAGGTTTTAAATGAAGTTTTGTGAGGTATTTAATAACAATTAACAAGTAACAATAGAAACTTGACAACAATCACCTACAATGCGTTCAAAAAGTACTTGATAAGTAAAGAGATCCCACGCAAACTAAAAACTTACAACTAGGAAGCTTCGCAAACGCTTTTTCAGGCGCGTTGTTGGATGAGCGTATGTTTTTTTAAACGAAAAAAAGCGTAAAATTGAGATTTTCATAAAAAATAATTTTTCGATTGAGCTCAAATTTCACACCAATATATTAATTCATAAAATTAAGGGTCTGTGGAAAAATCATTAGGATCGGATAAAGCATGTAGGTGTAAGAAGTCGAAGAATGTTTAAAAATAAAAATAAATCGTAAAAATTGAGATTTTCATAAGAAATAATTTTTCGATTGCGCTAAAATTTCACACGATTATATTAATTCATATAATTAAGGTTCTGTGAAGAAATCATGATATTCGGATAAAGTATGTAGGTTTTATAAGACGAAGAATTTTTTTAAAAATCGAAAAAAATCGTAAAAATGCGATTTTAATGAGAAATAATTTTTCGATTGCGCTCAAAAACGTGGAAGTTCTAAGTTCAGAGATTTCGAAGGCCTCCAGAAAATTTCATCGCAATTTTGGAGTATCGTTTTAGCTGAAATCGTGCTAACAAACAGACAAAAATACAAAAAGAAAAAGAAGAAGAAGAAAAAAAAGACATTCCGGGTTTTTTTCTCCAGTGTAGTGAAATGGAATCTTTCCTTCGCTCGCTATGCTCATCCAAAAAAGCTCATCCATCAACGCGACGGGACTTAGCGTTTTCCTAGTTTGTAGTAAGAATGCCATAGTTTTGACAGCATCGCTTTCATGTAGCACCATTTCTACCACTAAATCGACCATAGGGATCTCAAATGTGTCTACAACTAGATCCGAGGTCGTAAACTGCAAATTGTCACATTTTAAAGTGATTTTTTTACGAAAATGCGCTGGTTCGTACAATATAGCCGAGTGGATTATACTACGAAAAACGCCATTACTGCAATAAAAAGCAATTTAAAGACAGAAGTTAGAATTCTGGTACAAGCATATCAGATATATTGTTCTTTTACTACGCCGCGTTGTTGGATGAGCGTAATTGGTGCATTGAGCTGCCATGTGTTATGTGAATTTTCTGTTCTGTGAAAAAATCATTACTAAGTTGATGATTTTTAAAAAAAAATTTAAAATAAATAAAAAATAAACTTTAATTTTTAATTTTTTTAATTAATCGTAATTTTAAAAAAGAAAAAAATCGTAAAATTTCGATTTCCATAAGAAATAATTATTTGATTGTGCTCAAATTTTACACGAATATATGAATTCATAAAATTAAGGTTCTGTGAAAAAATCATTACAATCGGATAAAGAATGTAGGTGTTATTTGTCAAAGAATTGTTTTAAAAAAAGAAAAACCCCGTAAAATTGCGATTTTTATGAGAAAAAATTATTTGATTGCGCTTAAATTTTCCACGAATATATAAATTCATAAAATAAAGGTTCTGTGAAAAAATCATTACAATCGGACAAAGCGTGTAGGTATTATAAATCGAAGAAATTTTTTAAAAATCGAAAAAAATCGTAAAATTGCGATTTTTATGGGAATTTTTTTTTCGATTGTGCTCAAAAACGTGGCAGTTCTAAGTTCAGAGATTTCGAAGGTCTCAATAAAATTTCATCGCAATCGGAATATTGGTTTAGCCGGAATCGTGCTAACAAACAGACAAAAATACAAAAAAAAAGAAAGAAAAAAAAAACATTCCGGATTTTTTTCTCCAGTGTAGTGAAATGGAATCTTCGCTTCGCTCGCTACGCTCATCCAACAAACTGAAAAAAGCAGAATAATTCAAGCTGACTGTGTTTTGGAGGTCAAAACTGGAAGTAGGGGGGCGGAGACAAAACAAATTTTGTGTTACCAAGTATAGACACGAAACTATGAAAGCCAACAAAATTGTGATCAGGGTGGGGTCAAAACCTTAAAAGTCCATGAATTTTGGCTGAATGAAAGAGTACCTTTAATAAAACAGCGACACAATTTTTTTTTGGTCGGGACGTAACCTCACAATCGGCCATTACATGTCGTTTTTTGACAAAGTGTGGACAGCACAGCTAGTGCAAAATTAAATTTTGAGAATCGGTGTTCTGAATAGTTCCTAAACTCCTATAGCTTCAACTTCAGCTATAAGGACAAGTAGATTTCTGAAATAATAGTTGATTTACGATTTTTTTTCCCCCAGACGGTACAAAACTAAAAAAACTCGTATTTGTACCGTTTGACAAAAAAAAAATCGTACACCAACCGTATTTTCAGAAATCTATTTGTCCTTGTATAGCTGAAGTTGAAGCTAAAGGTGTTTAGAAAACTATATCCAGAAAACCGATTCTCAAAATTTAATTTTGCACTAGCTGTGATGTGCACACTATCGTCAAAAAAACGACATATTATGGCCAATAACGAGGTTATGCCCCCCCCCCAAAAAAAAAAAAAACTGTTTTAAGTAAGGCCCTCTTTCATTCAGAAAACTTTTCAGACATGTTTCTTCGACTTTCAAATTATCGGTCAGAGGTGGTGCAATAGCCTTAAAAAGTTGCTCCTTGTTTTAAAATAACTATTTTACCTTCGACCTTAATTACACACAATTTCCTAATGTATATCATGTGACCACTCTTTGTACCACAAATATGAATGAGAGTAGCAATTTTTGTTGTGATACCTCTCGTGTGACCTTTTACAGGTCCTTTTGTACCCTTCAACAACAAATTAAATCCTATCATTTAGACTAAGATTTATACATCAAAACGTAAGCCCTAATGTAAGCGATACGTTTAATATAATAAGTGGAATAAGAGGATGCCTAGAGTGGAGGCACACTCTGTTCCCACACATGGATTTTATTTGGATTACGGGCTCGTAAACCGTTAGGTCATAATTCGCTACACTAGCCTAAGAGACACGGGAAGGAAAAATCCCATTACCAGCCACGGGTAGGGTAGGGGGAGGAAAAGGGGGATTGTCACGAAGTGGTCGTCATCATATTTGTCATCGTCCGTGTTGTAATGGTCGTCGTCGACTCGTCGTCGTCGTCGTCGTCGTCGGATTGGTCGTCAAGGGAAGAGGGAGAGGTCTTCGACGATGGCCGCCAGAGCTCACCTTTAGTTTCGGGGAGTAATACACTCCCCTACTTACCAGCTGATGTTTTGCTCGCCTTTTACGATTAGCAGAGCCAGGGTCAAATTCTACCCCGGGCCCAGACGGGGACACACATGGAATTCTCATAACTTGACTTGATTCGTTTTGGCCAGTGGTTGGTGGTGGTGGGACCAAGTTTTTGGCCGGTGGCTATTGTAGCGCCCTTTAAGGCTATTGTACCGCCTCTGGCCGATAATTTGAAAGTCGAAGAAACTGTCTGAAAAGTTTGCTGAATGAAAGAAGGCCTTTAAAATAACAGGAAAAAAATTGTGAATTTTTTTGGGCGGGACATAACCTCACTTTTGGAAATTATATTTAAATTTTTGGACAAAAGTGTGATATACAAGACTAGTTCAAAATGAAATTTTTAGAATCGGTTTTCTGGACATAGTTTCTAAACACCTTTAGCTACAACTTGACTATAGCTAAAATAGTTATCTGAAAATAACAGTTGGTGTACGTATTTTTTGTTAAATGGTACAAATACGAGTTTTGTACCGTTTGACAAAAAAAAATCGTACACCAACTGTTATTTTCAGAAAACTTTTTTAGCTATAGTCAAGTTGTAGCTAAAGGTGTAAAGAAACTATGTCCAGAAAACCGATTCTCAAAATTTAATTTTGAACTAGTCTTGTACATCACACTTTTGTCCAAAAATCTAAATATAATTTCCAAAAGTGAGGTTATGTCCCGCCCCAAAAAAATTCACAATTTTTTTCCTGTTATTTTAAAGGCCTTCTTTCATTCAACAAACTTTTCAGATATGTTTCTTCGACTTTCAAATTATCGGCCAGAGGCGGTACAATAGCCGATAATTTAAAATCGAAGGAAGATTACTGTTATCTGAGTGGGGGTCTTGAATTTAACAGGGAAATATATAGTTTAAATTTTTTTGGAGCGAGATGTAACGTCACTGTCAGCCATTATATGCATATTTTGGACCAGAAGTGTCAACACTGAGCTAAGTGCTACACTTAATAATTTAGTGCGACGATTATTATTTTAATAATGTTTCTACACTTCATTGCCTTCCACCTCCTAATAAGGAAAAACGGCTTTTTAATCCTATGGTTCGATGTACGATTTTTTGTTCACTGGTACAAAACTCTTATTTGTACCGTCTGACAAA
Source organism: Sweltsa coloradensis (assembly GCA_024449915.1). Classification (NCBI taxonomy): domain Eukaryota; kingdom Metazoa; phylum Arthropoda; class Insecta; order Plecoptera; family Chloroperlidae; genus Sweltsa; species Sweltsa coloradensis. The sequence goes on along the minus strand of JAMZAV010002416.1, from coordinate 132,815 downwards.
AAAATCGTAAATCGTACGACATTTCAGAAAATCGCTTTTCTTTATAAGGAGGTGGAAGGCAATGAAATGTAGAAACAATATTTAAAAATCGTCACACTATATGAAGAGTAGCACTTAGCTCAGTGCTGACACTTTTGTTTAAAAATTTGCATACTGATAGGGACGCTACGTTCACGACTTCTTTTGCTTCCGCCCTACAGTTCCATTTTTATAACTCCCCCCTTCCACCCCGCTCACCCCCAAAACAGTCGGCTTGATTCCGTCCGCTCTTGTCAATTCTATATGAACATTGTCTGATTATTTGAGACAGAATTTATGCTCCTGTCATAAACCAGTACATGTTATTACAGACCGCTTGGCTATCATGGGACCAGTACAATTTCGTAAAAAAATGTGACCCTTAAAGGTGTCAACTTGCAATGCACTACCTCAGAATCCACTGTACACTAATTTTGATACCATATTTAAATTCGTGATGGTCGATTAAATGGTAAAAATAGTGCCACACAATTCCATCTAAATTTGGCAATCTCATAATAATTTAGACGCCATCTTTAAAAATGGCCGCCAAAGCTGAAGAGATTGAAAACCAAGTTTACTCACGGCCTAAAAATGACAACTTGGGCGTCTAGTATACGAACAAAAAATCGGTACCTCGCTATACCAAAATGCACAACTGTTTCAATGCTGTTTCAATACATATACCATTTTCAACTCATTTTGAAAAAAATGTGTCAAAGTGAACGGTTTAGCCTACAGTATACCTGAGATTTATTTTTGTACGTTAAAAAAAAATTGTTGTATGTTATGTACGGCCGAAAAATACCTAAAATGTACACCTAAAAGATTGATTGGATATTGCTTAACGTCTCATATTTATGCAACTTGGCTAATCGAGACGAAGGGAGGGACGTAAGGGATGACGCGGGGGGACAAGGGGTGGACAGGCCTGTGCTGGTCAGAACCAGCCACAAGCGTATGGGGAGGGCAGGGGTTCCCCCACGTCGTGGTCGTCTCCGTCTGTGTCATCATCCGTCCGTGTTGTCATTGTCGTCGCCGTCGGGGAGGTAGTCAAAGGGAAGGGGAAAGTTCCCCGACGACGACCCAGAGCTCGCCATTAGTTTCAGGGAGAAAAACTCCCCTAATCACGGGCCAAACCACGAGAAGGTTGCGAGTTGGAATTTGATGGCCCACACCTAAAAGACATTAATCTGTGAACTCGGTAAATTCAACAATATGGCGTAATTAAATAAAAATTGGTTCTTCCCCCTTTCAATTGTTTCTGTGTATTTTTTTATTGTACAGTATATGTTCTAAGCGGCTATGAATCATCCGAATTTGACGAGCATCATTTTGAAATTATTTTGGAAATAAGCCGCCATTTTGGTGACTTACATGGAAATTGAGGTGGAAATTGAGGTCTAAAATTTCATTTTGGTCATATCTAACTTTGTGCCAAGTGGCATATTCCAATAAAAAATTCAGGGTTCATGTCAATAACGACTTGTACCACGACGACTACATGCATGCTGTATGCGTCTTGAGACAGAATTTAAAACGTTCGTTGTCACGACCCATACTCCATACAGTATGGGTCGTGGCACCGAAATCTTCTGTGTCAAGGCTATTCGGTGTCAGGGATACCCTTGTCGGAACATTTCTGTGTCACGACCCATACTCCATACAGTATGGGTCGTGGCACCGAAATCTTCTGTGTCAAGGCTATTCGGTGTTAGGGATACCCTTGTCGGAACATTTCTGTGTCACGACCCATACTGTTTTTCGGTGTCACGGGTTCACGGCGATTCGGCCCATCTAGATAGGTCGTTCGTCACAATTTTGAAAGTTGTGATGAACGACCCATCCTGCTAGTGCCACAACACCGAATTTTTCGGTCATGATGGCAATTGTGTGCTGTGGATACCTCTGTGACTCTGTCGAAAATATTCGGTCTTGTGGCATAGTCAGTTTTTCGGTCTTGTGGGGATTGTGTGCTGTGGATACCTCTGTGACTCTGTCGAAAATATTCGGTCTTGTGGCATAGTCAGTTTTTCGGTCTTGTGGGGATTGTGTGCACTGTGCAGATATTCGGAGATGTGGCCCCGACCCTCGGTGCACCCCAGATTTTGATCCATTTATTATTTTCAATCGAAAAAAAAAATATAATTATGTGAGTGCCATCCAGTGAAAAACAAGCCCTTGTTTTTTAGGGGGGGGGGGAGGGGGGGGGGAGGCGAACATTTTTGTAACTTCAGAAGATCAATGGTCATCTCGACTAGTGATAGGGGTAGGCCTATGTGGGTACAGTCAGTGTGTCATCCAAACTAATTTCGCTATTTCCTGGGTAAAGTACGTGATTGTGTACAATGGGAGGTCTGGTGAGTGGTGAGAAGGCGAGGGCCTCCCAGCTAATGCGGTTCTTTGGACGCACAGCCCCGGAAAATGTTAACGAGTTTTTTTTGACATATAAAAGATGTATTAAAAAAAATTGCAAAATAAGAAACAAATATCAATATCTATTATCTAGGCTATGTAATATCTTAATAAATAAGTACTTCATAATATCAAACCAAATGGGGGGGGGGGGGTCGCTCCCCCTCACCCCAAGGTTAGTAGATAGCCCTCACCCCATCCCGCAGTTACGCCACTGGTGCAGTTGTAAATGACGTTATTTCCATTTCCTCATGCATAAACGTTTGGTTCATGGGCTGGTTAGTATTGCCGAAGATAGCGATCAATCCGATCCGACAACTGTTCGCTTCACTTGGTTCTCTGAATGACAATGACAGTGTTATGCGCCATACAGTTATTGCCGCGACTACCGTCCGAGGTGCAAGATTGCTCTGCAGGCAGCAGGTTTGCGGGGCGCGGAGAGAGGGCTCGTCTGCCTGTCTACGGGTGTTTTGCGATCCTGCATCGTGCGCTCAGTTATTCTCCGTCCGTCAGTCCGTCGAGTGCGAAGTGCGCAGAGTTCAGTGTGCGCGTGTGACTGTGTCGACGATATTCGCGAGGAATGCACGCCAAGACAAAGACGCCGCTGGCGCTGGCGTCGCTACGACATACAAACATCACGGCGTTGCCCGACGCCAGGGCGAAACAGGTGCTGAAGGAGGCGGTGGACGCTGTCGTCAACAGTTTCGCAAAGCATACACAAGGCTATGGAAGAGGTAAGTCGAGTTCAGCTACACCACGTGGTTGTACGTACCGCAGTGTCAGGTAGCGGTGTCGGATGTGAGAAGAGTTTCGGTGCTCCGCGCTACTGAAGAATGCCAAATCAATGCACGGTTGTGTGCTAACTCAACTCTTATGGAACCTATAGTCATGGGAAATAATACTGTTTTCTTTGAAAACGACTTGCATTGGAGACTGTTGATGTTATGTTGTTGACAATGAGTATGACGGGGACTAAAAAAATCGCGCTTCCCAACATGTCTGCATCTGCTTGTCCAGACCTGTTTGTTGTCAACCTTTTGGTTCTCAATCGTCGTATTATTGTAGTTAAAATCCCTTTTAAACTTGTCATACAACTGGCTGAAATTGATTATTCTCTTATGTCTACTTTCAATAATGACAAGCAAATGGGGCTTAGCTTATTTTCGTGGTTTTTCAACTAAGATCCAATAAACCTTCTCCTATAACATTGCAGCCTGCAAAACCTTTCACTTTCGAGCAAAAGCACTACTCACGAAGCAAGTGAATGGGGTAAATATATATCAAGTTCCTAGTATATTTGCGTTACTGAATACAATATTAACCAAAGTCGTTAAACACTCGATAGAGGACTTTAAATGCATGAGACAAGTCATCACAACTTTTGGCTCTTTTACTGCATATGTCTATTAATCTACTTAGCAAGTTTGGATTTTGGTTGGTATCAATCGTGGTTTTTTCTTATACTAGACCAAATATACTTAAGCCTCCAATGTAGTTATAGCAATAATTTTTAGTGCGAGCAGCAACTCGCTAGCCACCGTGGGAGTTAAAGTATCAGCCTTCAAATGGTTACTTTTGCAAACTTTGAGTTTGCACCAAAAATCGTTAAAAAAAATGCATAGAGGAAAAATGCATCCAAACTCATTTATTTGTCTTTCATAAAGATGCGATTAATGATCCAACATAAAACAATTTTATGCAATTTGATTTGGTGAACACACAGCCTTAAGTTGCTCTTATGAAACAGTTTCAAAACAAAATATTAAGCCTCTAATGTACGTTATAAAAATAATTAAGTTTCTAGTTTCGAAAACGACGCCCTTGCCCCGCTACGTGTAGTGCCTGCCTTCAAATGGTTCACGAACAACAGAGTAGGGGGATAGTGAACTAAAGTACTATATAGAGGGCCTTCTTGGATAGTGGGAGGAAGTGCCATGCCACTTGTTTTTAAAATAATTGAAAAAAGGCAATACAAAGATGATTCAACAGGGTGAACAGTGAACAGAAAAATTGTTAGCAAGTGTATTAATCTCATAGGCCTAATGACTAATGACACAAACTATAAGTTCAGTGACTAACTTGCTTTCTAGTGCAGGAGGGGGCGAGAGATTGTTTTATAATCGTTTCCACGAAGTTGAATGGAAAGTATACCACTACCAGATTGAAAAACCACTCTTCTTACTCCTCATTCACAACTAGTAGCGTCTTTTCAACTCATTAGGGCCTATCAGGTTTGCAGTGGTGTCATCAAAATATTATTGGATGAGCGCAGCGAAGACGTCAAATTCGCTTAGGCCCTTCCATGAAAAAAATAGCTCTGTTTTTTCTTTCTGTTCCCTCTTGGCAAACGCTCAGCTGTTTTTTGTTTGTTTTAGTCTGTTTGTTCGCTCTCTACCATACAAATTCGGATCGGATATTGATGAAATTTTACCTTCGAAATCTATGGGCCACGATTTTGGGTAGGCCTACAATCGAAGAAATGTAAGAAATATCGTACTCGTACTTTTACGAATTTTTAGATTCTTAGTACGATTTTCCCGTAAGTTTTGGCTCTCCATGGAGTGAACGGCAAACCTCTTTATTCTACAGTAGCCTACTTTCTATACTACTACTACATTACTATACTAGGCCTATAACTACTTTATATATACTTTATTACATACATATTTATAATCTTTCTTAAAATTTAAATTACAATCTAAAGAAACTCCCAAGATATTTAAATTCATCCACTTAGAAATTAATTTACCATAACAATTTGACGTCACATAATTATCATTCATGCTTCTATCACTAGGAAGCTTCGCAAACGCTTTTTTTAGTCGCGTTGATGGACGAGCTTTTTTGTAAGTTTTTAGTTTGCATAGGACCACTTTTCCTTTGCAAGTGCTTTGTGAATGCATTGTAAGTGATTGTTGTCAAGTTTCTATTGTTAGGCCTACTTGTTAATTGTTATTATAAACCTCAAAAAACTCATATTAAAACCTTTATTCTATGGATTCTCTAGTGATGGGAATTTTCATGAAAAAAAATAATCTTGAAAATTTCATGAAAATTTTCAAGGTTTGTTAATCTGTTATTTGAACTGTATTTTACCATATTATAAATAACAAGAATTTATTTCTATCAAGGATGTAGACCTACAGTGGGACTCAGGCTGAGGTGGAATAAGTCTAATATGCAATAGGGGCCTATCTTGTTGATTAATTTTATTCTTGCAATTTGCAAATAGCAAAATAGGCCTACATAATAAAAATAATCATTGAGACAAAAATGTTGAATATTGAATTGCGATAGTATCCAACATGAATGATGGAAACAAAAGCAACATAAAACACATTATATCAAAATGTAAAAAAATACACCCAACGTTTCGGGTGGTTAAGAGAAAGCCTAGATTATTGGATGAGCCTAGCGAGCGAAGGGAAGATTCCATTTCACTACACTGGAGAAAAAAATCCTTTTTTTGTAGTTTTGTCTGTTTGTTAACACGATTCCGGCTAAACCGATAGGACTACTCCAATTGCGATGAAATTTTTTAGAGGCCTTCGAAATCTCTGAACTTAGAACCGCCACTCTTATAAGCGCAATCGAAAAATAATTTCTCGTGAAAATAGCAATTTTACGCTTTTTCTGTTTAAAAAATTTTACGCTTATCCAACAACGCGCCTGAAAATGCGTTTGCGAAGCTTCCTAGTAATCACTACAAACAATACGGTACCTACAGACTGATTGGAGGAGAAGACCTCACACCAAAGTAATGTTTGTCCCGGTCTTTCCATTCCACTAGGGTAGGCCCTACCCTAGGCATTTAAGTTCTGCATAGGCCTAACCCTCTAGCATTTGTGCTAATTAAAGATAGATTATATCTGGTTAGGGGCCAACCAGACTATTGCCTATACAACCTACAAAAATAATAAGTTAGCTAGACCTTCATTTGCAATGTGAACTAGCTCCCACATTGACAAACTTCTAGGATGTCAATGCCTCTGTTCTAGGCTAGGCCCCAGCATGCAATTAGGCCTATTGCTGTGCAAGAGGCTAGCCAAATACTAAATACCAAATACCAACTGCATAGGCCTAAAAACTTGGCCGTGCATTGAAAATTTTCAATGAATTGAAATTTTTCATGAAAATTTTCATGTGAAAATTTTCAAGTCCCAACACTTCTGGCTAACTTTTTCAACTTTTTCTTTAAAAGGTTCTACATCACCGTAACCTTAATGTCCATGCAAAATATGAACTTTGTAGCCCCACTCGTTTGGTCAGAATCGGCCCAAATGTTACGAAAATATCGCACTAAAAATCGAAAAAAATCGTAAAAGTACGATATTCATGAGAAATATTTCTTCGATTGTACCCAAAAACATGGCAGGTCTAAGTTTTCGAAGGTCCCCTCCAATTTTCATCAAGATCGCATATGCCGTTTGCCCGGTAGAGAGCGAACAGACAGAAAAAAAAACATTGGAGCTAAATTTTTTAAGGGGTCAGTGAAATTGAAGTCTTCCGCTTCGCTCATCCAATTAGCCTTATGAAAAATCATAACATTTGTTTTACTCAGGGTGTGATTTTTATATAAAAAAACTAAAAAATCATGATGTATATTTAAATCTAAATTTTTTTATTTTTTCGATTTAAATCAGATTTTTATTGATTTAAATCAACAACATCAGTGTTTAAAACTTGTCAAGTTGGTGAGCGGATCAAAACCTTTCACAAGCGTTTCAGAAAATATAATTCAAAAATTATTTTAAGGAAAACTTTGCCTAAATCAGTTTGACCTCATGTGTTTGTGGGCGAAGCCTCCCATGAATTGCGCCGCAGGCGAAAATTTTGAAAATCAGGGTTTTAGAGTGCACTTGGTTGGTGCGTTTTAGAAAGAAGTGGTGGGCGGAATGCAATACCGAAACAATGTAGTTTGGATGTGCGTCAATTTGTTTTGTCGTCATGTCGAGCTTACTAGGAAAACGCTTAAGTCCCGCCACGTTGATGGATGAGCTTCTTTGTAAGTTTTTAGTTTGCGTAGGACCACTTTTCCTTTGCAAGTGATTTTTGAATGCATTGTAGGTGATTGTTGTCAAGGTTCTATTGTTACTTGTTAATTGTTATTATAAACCTAAAAAAACTCATATTAAAACCTTTATTCTATGGATTCTGGCTAACTCTTTCAACTTTTTCTTTCAAGAAGCAATACATCACCATTACCGGTACCTTAATGTCCATGTAAAATATGAACGTTGTAGCCCCACCCGTTTGGTCAGAATCGGCCCAAATGTCACGAAAATATCGCACTAAAAATCGAAAAAAAAATCGTAAAAGTACGATATTCATGAAAAATATTTCTTCGATTGTACCCAAAAACAATACAGCTCTAAGTTCAGAGATTTCGAAGGTCCCCTCAAATTTTCATCAAGATCGCATATGCCGTTTGCCCGGTAGAGAGCGAACAAACAGAAAAAAAAGAAAAAGAAAAAAACATCTGAGCTAAATTTTTTGGGGGGTCAGTGAAATTGAAGTCTTCGCTTCGCTCATCCAACAATTTACAGCATTGTCCTACATTGCAACATATTAACGTTTGATCTTATTTTCAATTTAGCATTTTATTTATTTATTTACTAGGAAAACGCTAAAGTCCCGCCGCGTTGATGGATGAGATTTTTTAAGTTTATAGTTTGAGTGGGATATCTTTACTTTTGCAAGTGCTTTGATTTGCTGCCTACGCATTGTAGGTGATTGTTGTCAATTTTCTATTGTTACTTGTCAATTTGTATTATTTACCGTAAAAAACTTATATTAAAAGCTTTATTTCTATGGATTCTGGCTAACTTTTTCAACTTTTTCTTTCAAAAGGTACTACATCACCATAACCTTAATGTCCATGTATAATATGAACGTTGTAGCTCCACCCGTTTGGTCACAATTGGCCCAAATGGCACGAAAATATCGCACAAAAAATCGAAAAAAAATCGTAAAAGTACGATATTCATGAGAAATATTTCTTCGATTGTTCCCAAAAACGTAGCAAGTCTAAGTTCAGAGATTTTGAAGGTCCTAGCTTCAATTTTCATCCAGATCGCATATGCCGTTTGCCCGGTAGAGAGCGAACAAACAGACAGAAAAAAAATAAAAAATAAATAAACAAAAAAACAAAACAAAAATAAAACACCCGAGCTAAATTTTTTTGGGGGTTGGTGAAATTGAAGTCTTCGCTTCGCACATCCAATTAAACGTCTATCCAATTCAATTAAAAAACGATTTACGAAGGAGGATAACTAAATAAATCGAATTACACTGACGCAGACACATTTCAGAGGCAGACTTAATGATTTCTGACAATATAAAGGAAAGTTGTTTTTTACTGGGAGTTTTAAATAAGAATACAAATACACGATACAAAACTTGTATTCTACGTATATGGCATAGCTCCACTTGGGTACATTGGTACAATGAGATAAAATTATGTAATTTTGGTCTTGTATGTTGTGTCAACGACGGCACGGCTCAGTTTTGCACTCGCCACCCAGACATCAAAAGCGGTAGCTTATGCCTATACGAAGGTGATATACCTAAGAGTCTTGGGCGTACGCGTCACCGATCGTGCACAATCACATCCCGATTCAACTTCACTCCACACACAACTTCACTTCCTTCCCTACCGCCCTACGTGATTATCATACTTTCTGAGGTGGCCTTTTATACATACTATTGTAATATATGCCGTTCGCTACGTAGTTTGCACAATAACATAATAATATAATATAATTTTTAAAGAATCATGGGGGGAGGGGCGAGCGCCCCACCGCCTCCCCCCATCCGCCATGTGCCAAGTATCCATCCTCTTGAGAACTTTTTCATGACGTCTTAAGATGTCTTCGACATTCACACCTTCTAAATAAAAAAAAAACAAGTTATCAGCAAATAAAATATAATTGATTCCGGCCATTATAGTAGATATATCATCTATGTAGAGAATAATTAATAAAAGGGGTCCTCATGTTGATCCTTGAGGTACTCCACAAAAAAGATTGAATACTTTTGAACTATATTGTGCAAGATTGATAAACATTTTTCTTTTTAAAAAGTAATCCGCCAAAATTGATAACAAATGAGGACTTATGTTGTACATGGTTTTTAGCTTTATTAAAAGAGGTATAAAAGGTACTGAATGAAATGCTCAACAAAGACAGCTCCAACCTTACAGTTCCGATTGTCAATCCATTTGTAGATAAAATCTGTAAATGCTAGAAGGGAACTTTGCGTTGACCTACCTTTCCTGAAACCATGCTAGTTTGCTTCAAATGCTTCCACCTCATGTAATAATAACCTCATGTGCAAAATATTTTCAGTAATTTTACCAACAATATAGATCGATAAGAATTCCTATCACTCTCTTTACATTTACCCTTATAAATAGGTGTTACCCTTGACAATTTCAGCTGTGTTGGGAAATCATTTACAAGATAGAAATGAGAATTAGAACTACCAATAATCCGACTATTTAAGTACCTAAGTAAGTTTATTATGATATCTTTTTTTGTACACAACATACAATTTATTATATTCATTGACCTCCATGTAATGTTCGTTGGCTGGGGTAGTAGTAAATAAAATTGATGTGCATATCTTGAATACCACACACGGAGTTGCTGAGTTTTTAATTTTAATGCGATTGATTGCTGAAATGACTTCATCATTAATTATTAGTTGTATATGGGAGATCCTCTGCTTCTCTTCTATTTGAATCTTTAAACTTACCAATTTTACTGGAATAATCTACATCGTTCACAACAAAACTTTTCTGTAACAAACAGCAAATGTCAGGATTAGACAAAGGATACCCCATTCTCTATCAATGAGGCTATGCTACACTCTTTTTTTCACTTTGTACTTACTATAAACTGTCCATAAAGATTTTGAAGAAATATCATTATCAAAAGAAGATTTAAAATGTTCACGCTCAGAAAAACGAATCTTATTATTTACCTTATTTCGAATTTTCTTGTATTCCTCCCACGTAGACTGCCTTCTAATTCTTTGCGCAAGTGGTCTCTCCTATGCATGGATCTCCTCATTTCTGCTGTTAACCATGGAGCTGGTTTTCCTTTAACTCTTAATTTCAAGGGGGGGGGGGGGGGTGCATGCTCATTGAGAGTTTCCATAATTACTTTATCAAACATTTCTAATTTATCATCAGCACTTACCGCAGTACCAATTTGGGCAATGGGACCACTTAAAAATCTTTATTTACCTGCTCCCAATCAACGTTTTTATAATTTCTAGTATTTACAAAATTAGAAAGAAACTTTTGCTTATAAATCTTACGATTACAGTTAAGTAATTCATGATCACTTTAAGCCTACACTCATAAGACCTAACTGAATAATATTTTCATTGCGATTTACGTAAACATGATCAATTAAAGTAGCTGGCCTATTATTAACCCTAGTAACAGACTTTATCAATTGTACCAATCCGTGTGATCTAGTAAGAAACTTGAAACTATTTACTGGTAATGTCTTCTTACTCAAATCAATGTTGAAATCACCTAGAAAAAACAATTCATTAGCTTCCAATTCTAAATTATTTACTAAACACTAACTAAGAAACTACATTATCACAGGAGGCGCAATATGACCTAACGGTTGACGCGCCCTTGAACCCAATAAACACTAAACAATATATTTTTTTAATGAAAATTCTTCTACCTTTACGTGTGGAGTTTTATAAAATAAAGAATAAACTGCTGTAAAAATCATTAGCTTTACATTAGGCAGCCAGAATTGACTGCTACTCAATATCTAATGGAAATTGAACTTTACACTCAGCTACACTTGACATGAACTTCTCTGCAATATTAATAATAATAACTAACCCTCCCCGTACCCTTTCACGATCAAATCTTAGCATTCTTTAATTTTCAATAAAAATAAAACCGTCTTGAATAGACTCATCTAGATATGTTTCGCAACAAGCAAACATATCAAAATGATATGTGTCATGAATAACCCTTAATTTTATCTATATACTTATCCGATATGTCCGAGCTTCAGTCCTTTCTGCAATGCAGGTAAATCTTGATCAATCACAACCACATCATCTCTACTTGGAGGCTCCTCGTCAGCATCATGATTGAATAGATCTACGTCATGTAGCCCTACACTCGGAGGGGAAACAAACTAATCATACAATACCAGCCCAGCGAAACAAAAAATAAAAATACTATCATAGTATGTCATTGTCTGCTGAGAGTGGGACCAAACATTGCTTGCTCGGGATTCATCGTCAGTGGCCCGTGACGTAACTAGCGCCCCTCTGGCTACCGTGAGAACATTCCGCTCAGCTGCACACGTGCTTCCCTCGACAGCCACAGGTAATGCCACTCGCTGTTACTGTGCATCGGTGATTGGAAGTGATACCGATAGGCTAGGCGCGTACACGACCTTGCAGCGGTTTTCACGCAATGCAGTGCAGTGCTGCTGCTGCAATGCGATGAAATTTATGGTGATCTGATGGACGTGATTTCCACTTATTTTAACTTTCATGAATTGACGACCTTTGTCTGTTCATTCCACTTCTAACAGGTTGATGTCCAATTATGAGTAAGACAATACAACATAAAATCAAAGCAGTTGGGATATATTTCACAATTAACACTGTTTAGAGGTTATGGTTGGCGTGCAGCACTGCAAAAGTTAAGCTTTGACCAAACTTTGCAGCGCTGCAACGCACTTTATGAAAGTCGTTCCTGCTGATTGGCTGACAAAAGCAACAGTGCAGTGCTGCAAGGTCGTGAATGCGCCTTTAGATAAAGGTATATGCTGCCCACAAGGTCGGATACAAGGGGGGGGGGCGACCCCCCATGATAATGACGCTCCGATTTTCATTTCATTGCCAATTATCACTTTATTTGTCTCAGATTGGCACTTGCATGGCACTCGTCAAGGTCAAGCGAGAGCATGCACGGCAACGTTATTTGTCTCAGATTGGCACTTGCATGGCACTCGTCAAGGTCAAGCGAGAGCATGCACGGCAACGTTATTTGTCTCAGATTGGCACTTGCATGGCACTCGTCAGGTCAAAAAGCAAAAATTTTTTTAAGGGCATATCCCTTTTGTAAAAACGCCCAAAGTTTTCTCAGAGGATTGTCATCCAAAAAACAACTGAGGCCCTTTTGCTAAATTTTGGATTTGATGGACTCGAAAAGGTAACAACGAGGAAACTTTTTTTTCCAGAGCCGCGGCCCCAAAACATTTTTCAGGCCGATTTTTTAAATTTTCTTGCGGGGATCTCGGTCAAGGGGGCTGACGAACTTTTTGCCTTGGCACTTGACCCCGTAAAGGTAAAAACCCACGGCAATTTTTTTTTGGCCAAAATTTCCCTTGAGGGGAAGAAGGGAACGGGAAAACCCCCCCCGCATTTTTTTTCCCAAAGGGTTTGGGCCCGAAATTAGGGGAAATCCCCTTTTTTCTCTTTAACAGGGAAGCTTTTTTTTTCCCTTCACATTTTGGTAAAGGAGGGGACCCAATAAAAAGGGAAATTTTTCCCTAAATGTAGGTGGGGCAGCACGGAAAAGGTTTTTTTGGGCCCTTTGGCCCCAAGGCCCTTTAAAATTTTTTGCTGGCACAAAACCTCGGTTGGGGGGTTTAGGAAAGGGATCCCCGGGGCCAAGGGGGCCGGGAAAGGGCCCCTTTTTTTTCCCAAGGGGAAATCCATTTTTTCCGGTTGGCATTGCAGGCACCGTAAGGTCAAGGGGCATGAGGCAAAGTCCAGGTTGCACCAGATTCCCCGGAAAGGAAAAGGGAGGCAATTTTTTTCCAAAGGCCTTGCAGGCCCTTCCCCAAGGAAAGCAGGCACCGGAAGTAGCCAGTTTGGCATTTTGGTTTTAAGGCAGGGATCCCAAAAAAGGCAGAGGCAAATTAGGCCCCCGGCTTAAGGGGACTCCCGGCAAGGTTTTTTTCCCAGATTGGCCTTCCCAAATGCAGTCAAGGAAGGGGGGGGGGTTTTTAAATTTGCTGTTGCACGAAAGGGGTTTAAAGCAAGGGATAAAAGTTTTTTTTTTCCCTTCAGGCACCGAGGAAGCGGGGGGGGCCCAATTTTTGCCTGGGGCCTCTTCCGGGAAAGCGGGCAAAACCCCTTTTTGCCCCGGGTTTCCCCCAAAGGCAGGGGGGGGGCCTTTTTTTCCCAAGGCATTGCATGGCACTCGTCAAGGTAAGCGAGAGCATGCAGGCAAGTTTTTTGTCTCAGTTTGGATTTGGGCACTCGTCAAGAAAAGCGACAAAAGATTTTTCAATTGCATTTGGGCCCGTCAAGGAAAGCGAGAGCATGCACGGCAACGTTTTTTCCCCCAATTTCCCCCTCCCGGGAGAGGCACGGCAACGTTATTTCTCAGTTTGGTTGGGACTCCAAGGAAGCGGGGTGCAGGGCAAGTTTTGTTCAGATTGGCACTTGCTGGCACTCGTCAAGGCAAGCGGAGCATGCACGGAACTTTTTGTCTGATTGGCACTTGCATGGCCCTTAAAGGGTAAAAGCTGCACGGCAACGATTTGCCCCTTGGCACTTGCATGGCACTCGTCAAAGGTCAAGCGAGGGCATGCACGGCAACGTTATTTGTCTCAGTGGGCACTTGCATGGCGCTCGGCAAGGTCAAGGGAGAGCATGGAAAATTTTTTTCAAGGAGGGGCATGGCATGTCAAGGGGACGAGAGCATGAGGAAATTATTTGTCTCAGATTGGCTTTTTGGGCACTCGTCAAGGAAACGGAGCATGCACGGCAACGTTTTTGTTCTTCGGGGCACTGAAAGGCGGGGGGAAAACTTACCATTTCCTGGCACCTGGCGCGGGGCACCGGAAGGTTTTTTTTTTGGGGGCATTGGGCCCGCAACCCCGGATTTTTTTTTTTTAAAAATTGAAACCCGCAAAAAAAAAACCCCCCAAGGTTTTTTGGGCTTGCATGGCACTCGTCAAGGAAGGAGAGCTTTGCAGGCAATTTTTTCTCAGTTTGGCACTTGCGGGGTCGTCAGGAACGAGAATGCAGGCTTTTTTTGAATTGGCACTTGCAGGGTCGTAAAGGAAGCGAGAGCATGCACGGCAAATTTTTTTTTGGATTGCAGCATGGCAAAGGAAAGCGGGGGTTGGTTTTTGCTCAGTTCACCCGGGAAAAAAGGAAAGGGGGGGGAAAGTTTTTGTCTCAGTTTGGGCCAGGGCTGCCCCGGGGGAAAGCGAGGGCAAACTTATTTTCGATTGGATTGCCCCAAATAAAGGGAGGAAGGGCAGCAAGGGAAGTTATTTGCCGTTGGATTTGCAGGCACCAGAAGCGGGGTGCCAGGAAACTTTTTTGGCCCCCAAAGGCGGGGCACCCCGGGCAAGCAAAGGCGGGCAATTTTTGCTCGAGGCACAGGCACCGCAAGGTGGAAGATGCAGGAAATTTTTTTTTGTCAATTTGGCAACTTGCAGGCACCGATAAGGGACTGCAGGAAACGAGCCCGGGCGCATGCCCCGCGGGGGAAGGGAGATGGGAAACTTTTTTGCTCGGGCACGGGGCATGCGGCAAGGGAAGCAGGGGCCTTTTTTGCCTCAGTTGGCACGGGGCCCCCCTTTCAAGGGCGGCACCCCTTTTTTCAGGGACTTGCAGGCCCCCAAAAAACCGGGGGCATGCAGGAAAACTTTTTTTTTTTGGAGGGTTTGCAGGATTTTTGGGTCAAGGGAAAAGGCAGGAACTTTTTGGCCCAGGGCATTGACCCCGAAAAGGGCAGAGCATGAGGAAACGTAGCCCAAAGGGGCATTGCAGGCCCGTAAGGAAAAGGGGGGGCCCCAATTTTTTTTCCCTCAGTTGGCACGCATGGCCCGCAAGGTTTCAAGGGAAAGGGCATGGCACCCCTTTTTGAGGGTGGGCCCGTAAGGTCAAGGAAAACCAAAAAGTATTTTTTCAGATTGCACGGAGGATGTCGGGTTGCAAGGCAGGCACGGCAATTTAGCAAGTTTGGCACGCAGGATTTTCAAGGCACGGCAGCACGGCAAGAGCCAGAGGATTGCAGGCACCGTAAGTCGGGAGGCATCCCCGGAAACTTTAGTCCAGAGTTTCAGGCCCCGGGGAAAAAGCAAGCATGCAGGGCAATTACCCCAGACCCACGCAGGAGTGGGTTCCCGCAGGGAAACGAAAAGAGGCATTGCGGCACTGTCAATCACAAAAAAGGATTAGGGAAAGACTTTCAGGGGGGGTTTTTAAGGGGCATCCCGGAAAATTTTTTCCAAGGGCACGCGGGATGTCAAGGAAACGGGCATGCACCAATTTAGCCAGAGGACTTATGGCCGGGCGCGGGCATGCACGGCAAGAGCTGAGGGCACTTGCTGGCACTGAAAGGAAAGGGGGAAAAACCGGACTTAGCCAGATTGGACAAAGGGGGCCCGTCGGTCAAGGGGGAAAGGAAAAACCTTTTTGTCTCAGATTGGCACTTATGGCACCGTAAAGGTAAAGCGGGGGAAATAGGCCTTTTTTGGATTGCACAAAAAAGAACAAATTTTTTTTTTCCAATTCATTGCAGGACTCGAAAGGGGGGGGCATGGCAACGTTATTTGTCTCAGTTTGGATTTCAGGGCACTCAAGGTGGGGGAGAGGCAGCACGAGTTTTGGACCATGGCCCGCAATAAAGGGAACAGCCCCCGGCAACGTTATTTTTTTTTTTGGGACTCGTCAAGGCAAAGCATGACGGCCGTTTTTGTCTAGTTTGGACTGAGGCACCGTAAGGAAAGAGGGGAAATTTTTTTCCAGATTGGCACTCAGGGCCCCAAGGAAGGAGAGCATGCAGGGCAACTTTATTTTCTCAGATTGGACCGGGGGTTAAAGGTAAGCGAGAGCATGCAGGAACGTTATTTTCTCAATTGGACTTCTGGCCGTCAAGGGGGGGAACCAAAACTTTTTTTCCCTCAGTTTGGTTGCAGGCACTCGAAGGTAAAGCGAAGCATGCACGGCAACTTTTTTTTTAAGGGCTTGCACCCCCCAAAAACAGGAACCCAATTTTTTTTTTGGTTTGGGCCCGGGAAAGGGGAGCGGGGGGGTTTTTTGTTAATTGGCACCTGGGTAAAGGGAAGGGGCACGGCAACGTTATTTTTCAGTTTGGCACTTGCATGGCCTCGTAAAGGGCAAGCGAGGCTGCACCCCCGTTATTTTCCAGGCACTTGCGGGACTCGTAAAGGAAAGGGGAGCATCCCGGGTTTTTTTAATTGCCTTGCATGGCCCCTTTCAAGGTCAAGCGAGAGCAAGGGAATTTTTTTTTGGATTTGGGCATCGTCAAGGTCAAGCGAAAAAGGGGCAACTTTTTTTGTTCAGATTGGATTGCGGCCTCGTAAAGGAAGGGAGAGCTGCACGGCAACGTTTTGTTCGTTGGTTTGGACTCGTCAAGGTCAAGCGGAGCATGCAGGCAACGTTTTTTTTTGGTTCCCCCCCTTTTAAAAAGGGGCGCAGGAAACTTTTATTTTTTAAGTGGACTTGCAGGCACTTTTGCAAGGGAGCATGGGAGTTTTTTGCCCAGTTGGCAGCATGGCACGAAGGTAAGCAAGTTTGCACGGAAATTTTTTTTTAGTGGGCATTGAAAGGCACCGTAAGGCAAGGGAAGCTGCAGGAAAGTTTTTCGGGAGGGAGGAATTTTTTTAAAGGAAAGGGGTGCAGGAAATTTTAGTCAAAGGTTTGAGGCACAAAAAGGGGGAGCATTGGGGCTATTTTTCAGGGCTTGCAGGAAAGTGGTCAAGGGGCTTTTGGGCACTTTTTTTCAGGGACTTGCGGCACGTAAGGTCAAGGGGCTTTTGGGACTTTTTTCAAGGACGGGCCCGTAAGGTCAAAAAAATGCGGCAATTTTTTCAAAAAGGGGGCACTTTTTTTTTTGGCGCAAGGCATGCAGGAAACGTTTTCCAAGTTGATGGCACTGAAAGGCGCAGGCAGCAGGAAACGTTTTTTATTGCCTTTTGGCATGAAAGGAAAGGGGAAGTCAGCAAGAGCTGAGGCACTTTTGGCCCTAAAAAGGCAAGGCATGCACGCAATTTTTGCAAGGCATTGCAGGCACCGTAAGGCCAAAGGCATGCAGGCCTTTTTTTTTCCAGGGCATGCAGGCACTTTTTTCAAGCGGGGCACGGCAATTTTTGGGAAATTTGGCTTTTTTGGGCATTTAAAGGAAAAGGGGCATGCAGGCCGAAGCCCCGGGATTTGCTTGGCATCTGGTCAAGCGAGAGCATGCAGGCAACATTTTTGTTTTGGGACTGCAGGCGCAAAGGCCGGCAAGAAGCTAATGCTTTGGCACTGTCGGCAAGGGGGAATGCAGGAAGAGCTGAGGCATTTGGGGCCCGGGCGCGGGGAAATGCAGGCAACGATTTTCCAGGGACGCATGGTCTCAGGTTGGCCGGAGCATGCAGGCAATTACTAAAGGGCCCCATTTTAAAGGGAAAGCGGGCATGCCCCGGAAAATTTTGCCAGTTTTGGTTTTGGGCCCCTGGGCCCAAGGAAAGGGGAAATCAAAAAAAATTTTTCCCAAATTTAGCAGGGAAAAAAGGAAGGAAATTTTGGGAAACTTTTTGTCTCAAGGACCGGCCCCCCCCAAAAAACCCGAAGATTTCTCGGCCTTTGGGCAGCGGGTCAGGAAACCAAGGCCGTTTTTTTAAATTTGGAGCAGGAAGGGAAAGGGGAAAGGCCGGGAAAGATTTGTTTTTGGAGGGGCCCCGCAGCGCAGGCATAAAATTTTGGGCTAATGGCACGAGGCCCGAAGGCAAGCAGGCAGGCCCCTTTTTTGTCTCAGTTTGGCCTTATGGAAATCGTCAGGCAAGCAAAGCAGGGCAACGTTTTTCTCAGTTTGGCACTTGCGGGCCCCAAGGCAAAACCATCAGGGAAAATTTATTTTTTTTCGATTGGCATTTGCAGCACCGAAGGGGGGAAAATGCCGGGCTTTTTCCTTGGTTTGGGGCCCCAAGCAACAAGGTCAGGGAACTTTTTCTCCAGCAGGCCCTAAGGAAGGGGAAAGGGGGGTTTTTTTAAAAGGGGTTTGGCAGGGGCGGGAAAGCGGGGTCCAAATTTTTTTTTGTTTGGTTTGGGCCCGAATGGGGGGAAAAGGGCCAAATTGGGGGCAGAAGGAAAGCCCGGGACCCGGGCAGTTTTTCCAGTTCCGCGGACGCAAGGTAAGGGAAGTTGGGCTTTTTTTTTGCCCAGTTCCCGCAGGCCCCGGGGGGTAAACCTTTTTTAAAGGGGCACCAGGCAGAAGGGCAAAATGGGCAAAGTTTTGGTTGGACCAGCCCCCGGGGGGAAAGGGAACCCCCCCCAAAAAGTTTTCCCGTGGCGGGCAGGGGAAAACTTTTTTTTGAGAGGCATTCAGGCCCCTTTTGTCAAGGCAGCAGGAAAAGGGCAGGGGAAACTTTTTTGTTAAATTGGGGGAAACCCCAGGAAACGAAACAAGGGAAATGCAGGAATTTTTTGTCAGGGCATTAGGCAGCCCCTCCCCCCAAATTTGTCTCAGTTTGGGCCTTGCATGGCACTCGTAAGGGCAAGCGAGAGCATGACGGCAACTTATTTGTCAGATTTTTGGGCACTCGTCAGGAAGCGGAGCATGCACGGCAACGTTATTTTCTCAGATTGGCCTTGCATGGCACTCGCAAGGAAAGGGAGCATGCACGGCAACGTTATTTTCCCCGTTGGCCTTGCATGGCCCCGTCAAGGTCAAGCGAGAGCATGCAGGGAAATTTGTCTCAGATTGGACTTGCGGCATCTCAAGGTCGCGAGAGCTCCCAACTTATTTTCTCAGTTTGGGGGCCTCGTAAGGAACGAGAGTCCCGGGCAACGTTTTTTCTAAACCTTCATGGCACGTAAAGGTCAAGCGAGGCATGCCAACGTTTTTTTCTGATTGGCACTGCAGGCACCGAGGAAGCAAAGGCAGGGAAATTTTCTCGATTGGCACTTGATGGCACTCGTAAAGGAAGCGAGGCATGCGGAACGTTTTTTTTCCATTTGGGCCCTTTGCATGGCACTCGTCAAAGGTCAAGGGGGCGCAGGGGAATTTTGTTAAATTGGGCATTGCATGGCCCCCAGGAAAGCGAGAGCATGGGCCCCTTTTTTTTTGATTAAAACCGAAAGGAAAGGGGCACCCGGGAAACCCTTTGGGATGGCCTGAAGGAACAAAGCACAGGCTTTTGCCGTTTTTTTGGCACTGAGGAAACGGGGGGCCCCAAGGGTTTTTAAAATTTTTTTGGGGTTAAAGGCCCGAAGGACCCGGAACACCTTGGGTGGCACCCCAGGCAAGGGAAATAAGGTTTTTGCCGTTTTTATGGCACTGCGGGCCGGGAAAGGCAGGAAGGCCCGTTATTGCGGGGGGCCGGGGCACCGGCAATTTTTTTCCGGGGCCCGGGATGTAAAGGCGGAAGGGCACCGCAAGTAGGTTTTTGGAATTTGGCCTCGGGCGCGGGAAAGGGGAATTTTAAAGGGGAATTTTTTTGCCGGTCCGGGGGGGCCAAACTTTTGGGAAAAATTTTTCGGCACCTTTGGCAAAAGGAACCCGGAAATGCCGGGGGGGTTTTGTTCAAGGACTTGAGGCCCCCGGGTCCAAAGGCATGCAGGAAACTTAATTTTAAAGGGGGGAAAATAGGTTTTTGGGAAAATTTTCCAGGCAGTTCCCGGGCATGCGCAAGAAAAGGGAAAGGGGCTCGGGCCCGCGGGCACCCAAAACGGGGGCAAAATCCCCCCAAAAGGTCAAATGCAGGACTTTTTGGTCCTTCCCGGCCCGTATCCGGGGAAAGGGCACTTTTGTTAAAAGGGCAGGGGCCCCCAAGGTAAGGGAAAAAGGGCACTTTTTTAGTTAAAGGGAATTCCGGAAAATTTTTAGGCCCTTATGGCTAAATTCCGCAGGCCCCTGGCCCGGGGTGCAGGCACGTTTTTTCCTTTGGGTTTTTTTCCCAAGGGGCCAATTTTTTTTTGTCCAGATTCCCAGGCCCCGCAAGTAAAAGTTGCCGGAAAACTTTTTTTTTTATTGCAGGGAAGGCCGGGGCTGCAGGAAACTTTATTTTTTGGGCTTTGGGGCACTTTAAAAGGGGAATGCCGGAAAACCCTTTTTAAAAAGGCACTGAAGGTGGGGAAGGCCCCAAGATTTTTAGTTCCCAGGCACCGAAAGGGGGGGACGGAACTTTTTTTCCCCTGCCGGGGGGACAGCAGGCCGGTTTTTTTTGTTTTGTTGGCACTGGGGGGAAAAGGCAGCGGAACTTACCTTTTCCCTTTGTGGCACTGAAAGGAAAGGGGGCAGAGGCAAGGGAGCTAAAAGGGCACTTTTCTCAAGGCAAAAGGCAGAAAAGGGGCTCAGAGGGATTGCAATGGGCATCCACGGTCAAGGCCCCCGGCAATTTTTTTTTCCGGGAATTTTGGGGCTCTTTGGGCGGACTGCACAACGATTTTCCGGGCATTTTTTTTTTGGCCCCCTTTGGAGTCAAGGAAGCCCCCACAATTTTTTCCCGATTGGCCTTTGGCCCCAAGGTAAAAGGGAGCATCCCCGGAATTTTTTTCAGATTGGCCTTTGGCCACCCAAGGTCAAGCGAGAGAAACAGGGAATTTTTTGCTGTTTGGCACTTCAGGCAAAAGGGAAGGGGTGCCGGAAGTTATTTGCCCCAATTTCCCTTGAGGAAACCGTAAGGCAAGGGCCCTGCAAAAACTTTTTGCCCAGGGACGGGGCACGCAAGGTAAGGGAAGATGGAAATTTTTTCTCTTTTGGCGGCAGGGCCCCTTTTTAAAAAAAAGGGCGAAATTTTTTTTGGTTCATTTGGGCATTAAAAGGGGCAAGGTAAGCAAAAGGGAAAGTTTTGCCCAGAGGCACTTGCAGGCACCTTTAAGGTAAAGGGGCCCGGAAATTTTTTTGTCTTTGGCACTTGGGCACCGTAAGGTCAAGGGGAATGCAGGAAACTTTTTTGTCCAGATTGCCCCAGGACTCAGGAAAGCAAGGCATGCAGGCAACGATTTGCCAAGTTTTGGGGCCCTCCTGTAAGGTAAAACCACGGAAACTTTATTTTTCCAGTTTGGCATTGCAGGGCCTCGTAAAGGGTAAAGCGAGAGCATGCAGGCAATTTTTTTCAGTTTGGGCACTTGAGGCCCCAAGGTAAAGCGAGAGCATGAGGCAACGTTATTTGCCTTGGCTTTTGGGCACCGGGAGCAAGGCAGAAACGATTTTTTCCCCTGCATGGCATCGTCAAGGCAAGCGAGAGCCCCGGAATTTTTTCTCAGATTGGCATTTGCGGGCACTCGTCAAGGTCAAGCGAGAGCATGCACGGAAAAGTTTTTTGTCTCAGTTTGGTATTTGCAGGCATCGCAAGGTAAAGCGAGAGCATGCCGGCAACGTATTTGTCTCAGTTTGGCACTGCATGGCACTTTTTAAAGGGGTCAAGCAGAGCATCCCGGGAACGTATTTGTTCAGATTGGCACTTGCATGGCACTCGTCAAGGTCAAGCGAGAGCATGCAGGGAAAACGTTTTTTGTCTAGATGGAATTGCATGGCACTCTCAAGGTCAAGCGAGAGCTGAAAGGCAACGCTTTTTGTTCAGATTGGCACTTGCATGGCACTCGTCAAGGTCAAGCGAGAGCATGCACGGCAACGTTAACAATTTACACACATTTTTTGGTCACATTATTGTGACATTTTATTACTTTAAGTTTAATAACATTTTACAAGGATGAATGAAAGAATGCTTGCTTTATTTCCATTTAAAATTGTAGGCATTCAAAGAGTTACATACCGGTACAGTTTCTTGACCCTTTAGATAGTATTATCTGCAATAGGGGGGATGGGAAAAATCAGGGGGTTTTTTTTCTAAGGGAAACTTTCCCAATGCTTTTTAGTTTCGTTGTGGGTGAATTTTTTTTGGCTAACAATTTTTGTCCTATGATAACTATAATTTTTTTGTATGCGTGGGATCTCATTACTTTTTCAAGTTTAATTTTAAAATTATTTTTGTTAAATTAGGATATGTTTATATTTAATACAATTCAGAAGTTAAAAAATCCCCCTCGGGAGTGTTTCCCCCCCAAACCCAAAACGAGAAAAAAGTTTAATTGCTACATGGTAATACCAATTAACAATATAGAACGTAAAATATATCGAGGCCCAACCCCAAAGTCTTGTTTCTTGTAGGTAAGCATTGTAAGTGATTACTGTCAAGTTTCTGTAGTAACTTGATATTACTTGTTAATTATACACATGTAAAAAGCACATTAAAACCTTTATTTCTACGAATTTCGGCCAACTTTCTCAACTTTTTCTTCCAAAAGGCACGGTAAAATATAAACGTTGTAGCCCCACCCGTTTGGTCAGAATCAGTCTAAATTTCACGAAACTATCGTATAAAAAAGTCGAAAAAATCCTAAAAGTACGATTTCTATGAAAAATATTTCTTCAAATGTCCCTAAAAACATAACATAACTTA
Source organism: Sweltsa coloradensis (assembly GCA_024449915.1). NCBI lineage: Eukaryota > Metazoa > Arthropoda > Insecta > Plecoptera > Chloroperlidae > Sweltsa > Sweltsa coloradensis. The sequence goes on along the minus strand of JAMZAV010002416.1, from coordinate 109,953 downwards.
TTGGATGAGCGAAGCGAAGACTTCAATTTCACTGACACCCACCCCCCCACAAAAAAGTACCTCGGAAGTTTTTTTTTTTTTTTTTAATTTTTGGTTTTTTTGGCTTACGGGAAAAAGGGTAATAGCATCTTAAAAGGGAAAATTGGAGGGGAACTTCGAAATCTCTGAACTGGGGGAAAGTTATTGGGTAAACCGAAAAAAATTTTTCATAACATCGTATTTATGATTTTTTCGATTTTTAATACGATATTTTTGTGAAGTAGTTCGCGACCGGCAAAAGGCTCTTTATAGAACTTTATGGAAAGTTGAAATCATGGATTGAGTGTTTTATTTTTGTGACAATCGTAGAAATTTCCATAGAAATCGTGTTTTCGATTTGCCACAGCAGCAAACCGAATGACTGAATTGGTTTGAGTTAATTTGGTTGCTTGAAGGATATAAAGGACATTTGAAAGACTTCCTCAATCCTATTTCGATTCGAATTGAAGTGTTGTTGTGGCGTTAAATTGATGCTACAAGTTCTATTAAAACACTTGAAAATATAGTCTTTTATCTTACCCACACTATGAAAATAAAGCCCAAAGTCCATTAAAAACCCCAAGACGCCATTTTTTGTAAACATGTAATCCACCCCATAACAAAAAAATTGTAGAAATACAGCCCAAAACCCTTTAAAACTCAAAAGGGAAAAGATCTAAAAAAAGGGCAAGTATTACCCTTCCAAAAAAAAGTACAGGTCCCCAAAAAGCATCCTCGAAAAGTTGGAAAAAGAATTGCGATTTTAATTTTAACGTAATAGTTTATCCAAGTTCTTTTTTTCTAATTAATTTAAACGTAATAACATGCAAATTCTATTTTGCCAAGCTTTTCGAGGATGCTGTTATGGGACACTGTACGTTTATGTGGAGAGGGTAGATGAGCTTGGCCCTTTTTTTAGATCTCATTCCTTTTGAGTGTGTAAGGTTTGGCTGTATTTCTACAAGTTTTTGTTATGTGTGTGATCTCATTACTTTTTCAAGTTCCATTACAAAATTATTTGCTAAAATATAATATTTTTATCAAAGTTGATTTAAATTCTATGGTATTAGCAGTAACAATATAGGATGTAAAATATCTAGACCCGGATTCATGTACATCCTGGGTATAGGTGGTATAACCATGGTATAACGACGGTATAAGGACTGGACCCCAATTCTTGAGTTCGTGGGAGATGAGTTGAAAACGCAATTTGAAAACGAAGTCGTTTTCGTTTTCGAAGGAATTGGTATTCTTGAACGGTATCGTGGAAAACGTCATGGGTTGTGAGTTGAAAGCATTGATGTCTATGGTTGAAAGAGTATCACGAAATCCAAACACTTTAAAAAGATTTGCGTATAGCAAAGAGCTCGAAAAAGTTCTATATTTATTCTAGATGGCAGTGCCTTCATAAACGCGGGCCAATCGAAAGACAAGTTGTATGAAATGATTTGATTGTTGCAATTATGTAAACAAACAGATGAGCAAGTTCATATCAGAACAATGTTGTGCTGGCATAGGGTTGGCTAGGCTTGTCAAACATGTAATGTAAGTATGAATTTTACTAGTCCTATAGCCAAATGGAACTTTAGACCTACACTTTTGCATTATAAATAATTTTCCACATCTGGGCCTAGGCCAGGGACGGTTTCTGATTTGTTTTATGAGAGTATATTGACACCTTTTCTCGTTCCACACAAAGAAGAAAAATTTTAAATGTCCGCTATTTGTTTACGTATCGCACTTTCCCGCCTAACTCTGCTTATACCGTCAACAAGTGTCAAGTAACTATGGTTACTTGTTGATTGTATGCCAAGTGTTTAAGGCTTATTTTAAAACCTTTATTGGAAGCCTTCCAACAAACTTTTTCAACTTTTTTTCAAAAGAGACTATATTTCTATAACCTTAATGTCCATGTAAAATATGAACATTGTAGTCCCACCCGTCTGGTCAGAATCGCGGGCCGACGTATTAGATGTTAGCAGTAGCAGTAGTAGGCAGTAGTAGGCAGTAATAGTAGCTAACATCCTTAAAGTGTTTTTGAGCATGTTTAAAGCCATTTTTTCCCCAAGAAGGAATAATCGTACCCCAAAAAAATTTTGGGCATGTGTTGTCAGGTACCTAAATCCCCTCGATTGTGATAGTTTTCAAGTTCACATCACGTTACATGACGGCTGGGTAACACCTCGAAATCACCCCAACTCTGCTTGGTGTATAAGGTGCTTGAGTGTGTAGCGCACCGCGGCTTGGCTGCGGCGCCCTAACGGGCCCCTAGATAAATACCGCCTGCCTAATAATGGTATTCACTGAAATGCAGTTTTGAATCCGTATTGAATGCGTATTGAACTGTATATCAAGCAATTTACTCATGTCAGTCCACTTTGGAAAGTGGATTGACTTCAATGCGAATCGAGTGTGTATATCAAGAGACTCAAACCGAATTGAACTCGAACCGACTTGAGTCAATTCGGATTGAGTGCTGTGATATACGTAGTGTTTGTCGTGATTAATTTGTATGTTAAATATCTGTCTCTGTCCGGTCCCTTACGGCCGAGCCGAACGGCCAAATAGATTGAGCTAAAACTGAAATTTTAAACAGACATCCGTGATCAGGTAACTGATAATTTGCTAACAAAAATAAGCAAAATCCGTTGCTATTTAAACCTACACGAAATAATAAATTGAAAAATAGTCTCAAAATGTGTACCTTTTATTTTAACGCCAATGTTTTTTTTTTAAAGTCACGCTTTTTCCAGTCTCGTTGATGGATGAGCTTGTTTGAATATTTCTGTCCAATTATAACTACGTTTTTAGTGTGTGAGATCTCATTACTTTTTCAAGTTCCATTACACTAGGCCGCTTCGCGAACGCTTTTTCCAATTGCGTTGATGGATGAGTTAAAAAAATATGTCTGTGTAATGAATACGTCAGAATCGGCCCATGTATCACGGAAATATCGTATTAAAAATCGTGGGAAAAATCGTCAAGTACGATTTCTATGAGAAATATTTCTTCAAATATGTCTAAATTCATAAAATATATTATAGTTTCAGTGATTTTTAACGTTTCCGTAAAGTTTCATCATGATCGGAGTAGGCATTTGAGGTCGCGGACCAAATATCACTAAAATATCTCATTAAAAATTTAAACAAATCGTAAAAGTGCGATATATTTGATCGATTGTACCCAAAAACGTAAGTCTTAGTTCAGAGATTTCGAAGGTCCCCTCTAATTTTCATCAAGATCGAATATGCCGTTTGCCCGGTAGAGCGCGAACAGCCAGAGAAAAAAAAAGAAAAACACTCGAGCTACATTTTTGGGGGGGTCAGTGAAATTGAAGTCTTGGCTTTGCTCATCCAAAAATTATTTTTGTTAAATTAGGATAATTTAAAAAAAGTTGCTATGGTAATACCAATTATCAATAGAATGTAAAATATCTCGAGGGCCAAAGACATGCTTTTTGTAGGCATTGCAGGTGATTGTTGTCAAGTTTCTATAGTTACTTGTTAATTACCCTTGTAAAAGGCATAAATATTAATACCTTCATTTCTATGCATTCTGGGTAACTTTTTGTTTCAAAAGGCACTACATCATCACCATTACTTTAATGTCCATGTAAAATTTGAACGTTGTAGCCCCACCCGTTTGGTCTGAATCGGCCCAAAAATCAAGAAAATATTGTATTAAATATCGGGAAAATATCGTATAAGCACGATTTCTATGAGAAATATTTATTCGATTGTCCCCAAAATCACAAAACATCTAAATCCAGTGATTTCAAACGTTTTCATAAAGTTTCATCAAGATCGGAGTAGCCGTTTGCCCTGTCGTGCGCTAAATATCACGAAATTATCATATAAATTCGAAAAAATCGTAAAAGTATGATATTGACATTCATGAGAAATATTTCTCCGATTGTACCCGTAAACGTGGAAGGTGTAAGTTCAGAGATTTGGAAGGTCCCCTCCAATTTTCATCAAAATCGCATATGCCGTTGCCCGGTAGAGCGCGAACAATCGGACAAAAATACCAAAATACTCACACACAAAAAACACACCCGAGCTTATTTGGGGGGGGGGGGGGGGGCGGTGAAATTAAAAATTTCGCTTCGCTCATCAAATAAATACAAGGGGTACTTTTTAAAAAAATATCCTAATTTAACAAAAATAATTTTGTAATGGAACTTGTATTAGTAATGAGATCCCACTTATACTAAAAACGTAGTAATATTTGGACAGAAACATTAAAATATACTCATCCATCAACGCGACTGAAAAAAGCGTTGGGCGGCAACGTGCCGCCCTAGCAGCTTACGTCGCTGACTCCTAGTACCGGCCCTGCACACCCACACTAGTTTTGAAAGGCCGACTCTCTTCTACCCTCCAGACAGCCAATTGTCCATGACGCCTCCGTTACTGCTTGCAATGTTTGTTTCATATTATTACAAAAGGCTATGAACTCTGAAACGCAACTAATATCTTTTTTTCCCCGTGGCACTTTCAATTTTACGTGTCCCATGTATGTATTTCGACGGTTCACGCACACCGCGTAGGCCTATCTATCGTCGTCGAGCTCACTGCACAACGGATCGAAGGAGTGTGACCTCGGCAGGCGAGCTTCTTCTCACGGCTGCCTAGATCCCAGGACAAGCCATTATCAGCACTTCCTTCATAAATCTATTTAATTTACTAATTAAACGTGTGTTGCACTCGGCTATTGTGCGTTCAGCCGAGATTAAAGCTGAGAAAGAAAAGGTAGCGAGATAAGCTGCAACTAGTAGAGCCGGCCTGGTTGGGGAGAGATGGAGGACCGAGGAAGGTAGTCGAGTATAGTAGCCTGCAACATAGTAGAGCGCGTCCCCGGGTTTTGGGGAAGATGGAGGAACCGGGGAAAGGGTAGTAGATATAGAGCGCAACATAGTAAGCGCGTGCCGGGTTTGGGAGAGATGGAGGACGAGGAAGTAGTCGAGTATAGACCCCTGCAACATAGTAGAGCGCGTGCTGGTTGGGGGAGAGAGGAGGCCCGGGGAAAGGTTCGAGTATAGTAGCCTGCAACTAGTAGAGCGCGTGCCTGGTTGGGAGAGATGGGGGACCGAGGAAGGTAGTAGAGTATAGTAGCCTGCAACATAGTAGAGGCGTGCCGGGTTGGGGGGACAGATGGAGGACCAAGGAAGGTATAGAGTATAGTACCCTGCAACATAGTAGAGGCTCGGGTTGGGGAGAGATGGAGGATGGGAAAGGATAGAGTATATAGCCTAAAAAAAAAAAAATAGTAGGCGCTGCCTGGTTGGGAGAGTGGGGCCCGAGGAAGGTGTAAGTATAGAGTGCAACATGAGAGCGCTTGCCTGTTGGGAGGAGGGGCCCGAGGAAGGTAGTAGGTATAGTAGCCTGCAAATAGTAAGCGCGTGCCTGGGGGGGGAAAATTTGAAGGACAGGAAGTAGTAGAGTTAGTAGCCTGCAACATAGTAGAGCGGGGCCCGGGTGGGGAGGAGGAGGACGGGGAAGGTAGTAGATTATGTAGCCTGAAAACTAGTAGGGCGTGCCTGGTTGGGGAGAGTGGGGCCCCGAGGAAGGTAGAGTAAGTACCCTAAAACATAGTAGAGCGCGTGCTGGTTGGGGAGAATGGAGGACCAGGAGTAGTCGAGTATAGTAGCCGCAACATAGTAGAGCGCGGCCGGGTTTGGGGAGAGAGGGGGACGAGGAAGGTAGTAGAGTATAGGCCTGCAACATAGTAAGCGCGTGCCGGGTTGGGGAAGAGATGGGAAACGGGGAAAGGTAGTAGGAAAGACCCTGAAAAAAATGTAGAGCGCGTGCCTGTTGGGGGGAGATGGAGCCCGGGGAAGGTAGGAGTATAGTACCCTGAAACATAGTAGAGGCGTGCCGGGTTGGGGAGAGATGGAGGACCGGGGGAAGTATAGAGTATAGTAGCCTGAAACTAGTAGAGCGGGGCCCGGTTTGGGGGGACAGAGGGGACGGGGAAAGGTAGTAGAGATAGTAGCCTGCAACATAGAGAGCGCGTCCCGGGTTTTTGGGGGAAGTGAGGCCCGAGGAAGGTAGTAGAGTTAGTAGCCTCCCAACCCAAGTAGAGCGCGTGCCTGGTTGGGGGAAAAATGGAGGCCCGAGGAAGGGTAGGATATGTAGCCTGAAACATAGTAGAGCGGTGCCGGGTTGGGGAGAGATGGAGGACCGGGGGAAGGTAGTAGAGTATAAGCGCAACATAGTAGAGCGGGGCCCGGGTTTGGGGGGAGAGATGGGGGACGAGGAAGGTAGTAAGTATAGTACCTGCAAAAGTGAGCGCGTGCCGGGTTTGGGGGAGATAGAAGGCCCGAGGAAGGAGTAGAGTATAGTAGCCTGCAACATAGTAAGCCCCTGCCGGGTTTGGGGGAGGATGGGGCCGAGAAGGTAGTAGAGTTAGTCCCTGCAACATAGTAGAGCGCGTCCCGGGTTGGGGAGAGATGGAGGACCGAGGAAGGTAGAAGAGTATAGTAGCCTGCAACATAGTAGAGCGCGTCCCTGGTTGGGGGAGATGGGGGACGGGGAAAGGTAGTAGGTTAGTACCAAACATAGTAGAGGGGGCCGGGTTTTGGGGAGAGAGGGAGGCCCGAGGAAGGTGTAGGTATAGTAGCCTAAAAACATAGTAGACGCGTGCGGTTGGGGAAATGGGCGGGGAAAGGTATAGAGTATAGTACCCTGCAACATATAGAGCGCGTGCCTGGTTGGGGAGAGAGGGAGGACCGAGGAAGTAGAGAGTATAGTAGCCGAACATAGTAGAGCGCGTGCCGGTTTGGGAGAGATGAGGACCGAGAAGGGAGAGTAAGTACCTGAACAAGTGGGGAGGGTCCGGGTTTGGGGACAGATGGAGGCCGGGGAAAGGTATAGAGTTAGTACCCGCAACATAGTAAGCGCGTGCCGGGTTGGGGGGGAGGGAGGCCGAAAAAAGGTATTTAGATTTTACCCTGCAACATAGTAGAGCGGTGCTGGTTGGGGAGAGATGGAGGACCGAGGAAGGTAGTCGAGTATAGTAGCCTGCAACATAGTAGAGCGCGTCCGGGTTGGGAGGAGGGGCCCGAGGAAGGGTATTTAGAGTATTAGCCTGAAACTATTTAGAGGGGGGTGCCGGGTTTGGGGGAGGATGGGACCGAGGAGGTATAGAGTTAGTGCCTCAAAAGTAGAGCGCGTGCCGGGGTTGGGGAGGATGGAGGGGGGGAAAGGTAGTGAGTATAGTAGCCTGAAACAAGTAGAGCGCGTGCCTGGGTGGGGAGAGATGGGGGACCGAGGAAGGTAGTAGAGTATAGTAGCCTGCAACATAGTAGAGCGCGTGCCTGGTTGGGGAGAGATGGAGGACCGAGGAAGGTAGTAGAGTATAGTAGCCTGCAACATAGTAGAGCGCGTGCCTGGTTGGGGAGGGGTGGAGGACCGAGGAAGGTAGTAGAGTATAGTAGCCCGAACATAGTAGAGCGCGTCCCGGTGGGGAGAGATGGGGCCCGGGAAAAAGGGGGGGGTTGATTTTGTACCCTGCAACTAGTAAGCGGTCCCGGTTGGGGAGAGATGGGGGACCGGGGAAGGTAGTAGAGTATATACCCTGCAACATAGTAAGGGCGTGCCTTTTTGGGGGAGATGGAGGACCGAGGAAGGTAGTCGAGTTAGTACCTGCAAATAGTAAGCGCGGCCTGGTTGGGGAGGATGGAGGACGAGGAGGATAGAGTATAGTACCTGAACATAGTAAGCGCGTCCCGGGGGGGGGACAGAGGGAGGCCCGGGGAAAGGGTAGTAGAGATAGTAGCCTGCAACATAGTAACGCGTCCCGGGTTTGGGGGAGAGTGGGGGCCCGAGGAAGGTAGTAGGTATGTACCCTCAAATAGTGAGCGCTGCCTGGTTGGGGAGAGAGGAGATTGGGGAAAGGTAGTAGAGTATTAGCCTGAACATAGTAGAGCGCGTGCCTGGTTGGGGAGAGATGGAGGACCGGGGGAGGCGTAGAGTTGAGCGCAACAAGTAGAGCGCGTGCCGGGTTGGGAAGAAGGAGGACCGAGGGAGTATAGAGTATAGTAGCTAAAACGTAAGCGCTCCCTGGTTGGGGAAGAGGGAGGACCGAAAGGTAGTAGAGTATATGCCTGCAAATAGAGGGCGCGTGCCTGGTTGGGGACAGATGGAGGCCCGAGGAAGGTAGTAGAGATAGTAGCCTGCAACATAGTGGCGCGTCCCTGGTTGGGGAGAGATGGGGGACTAGGAGGTAGTAGAGTATAGTAGCCTGCAACAAGTGAGCGGGGGGGGGGGGGGGGGGGGGGGGAAAGGGGGAAGGAAGGTAGTGAGATAGTAGCCTGAAAATAGTAGAGGCGTGCCTGGTTGGGGAGAGATGGGGACGAGGAAAGGTATAGAGTATAGTGCCTGCAACTAGTAGAGCGCGTGCCTGGTTGGGGAGAGATGGGGGACCGGGAAGGTAGTCGAGTATAGTAGCCTGCAACATAGTGGGGAAGGGGTCCCGGGGTTGGGGAGAGATGGAGGCCCGGGGAAGGTTAGATTTATAGTACCTGCAACATAGTAGAGGCGGTCCGGTTGGGGAAGATGGAGGACGAGGAAGGTCGTTGAGTATAGTAGCCTGCAACATAGTAGAGCGCGTGCGTGGTTGGGGGGGAATGGAGGCCCGAGGAAGGAGTCGAGTATAGTAGCCTGCAACATAGTAGAGCGCGGCCTGGTTGGAAGGAGGAGGCCCGAGGGGGTAGTAGAGTATGTACCTGCAACAAGTAGAGCGCGTCCCTGGTTGGAGAGATGGGGGACGAGAAGGTAGTAGAGTATAGTAGCCGAAACATAGTAAGCGCGTGCCGGGTGTGGAAGATGGAGGACCGGGGGGAAGGTAGTAGGTATAGTAGCCTGCAAATGTAAGCGCGTGCTGGTGGGGAAAGGAGGAGGACCGAAAAAGGTAGTAGGTATAGTAGCTGCAACTAGAGAGCGGGGCCCTGGTTGGGGAGAGATGGAGGTCCGGGAAGGTAGTCGAATAGACCCTGCAACATAGTAGAGGGTGCCGGGTTTGGGGAGAGATGGAGGACCGAGGAAGGTAGAAGTATATAGCCTGCAAATGTAGAGCGCGTGCCTGTTTGGAGAGAGGAGGACGAGGAAGGTAGTGGGTTGTAGCCTGCAAAATATAGAGCGCGGCCGGGTTTTGGGGAGAGATGGAGGAGAGGAAGGTAGTAAGTATGTACCCTGCAACATAGTAGAGCGCGTCCCTGTTGGGGAGAGATGGAGGACGAGGAAGGTAGTCGAGTATAGTACCCGCAACATAGTGAGCGCGTGCCTGGTTTGGGGGGGAAGAGATGGAGGCCGGGAATAGTAGAGGTCCCTTTTAAATAGAGAGGGGTGCCTGGGTTGGGGGGTGGGGCCGAGGAGGTAGTGGGTATGTAGCCGAAACATAGTAGAGCGCGTGCCTGGTTGGGGGAGATGGGGGACGGGGAAAGGTAGTTGATATAGTAGCCTGCAACATAGAAGCGCGTCCGGTTGGGAGGAGGGAGGCCCCGAGGAATAGTTGAGTATAGTAGCCGCAAATAGTAGAGGGTGCCGGGTTGGGGGAGAGATGGGGGGACCGAGGAAGGTAGTGAGTTAGAGCCTGCAACATAGTAGAGCGCTGCCTGGTTGGGGGAGATGGAGGATGAGGAAGGTAGTAGGTATAGTGCCTGCAACATAGTAGAGCCGTGCCTTTTTGGGGACAGATGGGGGACGAGGAAGGTGTAGAGTATAGTACCCTGCAACAAGTAGAGCGCGTGCCTTTTTGGGGAAGAGGGAGGCCCGGGGAAGTAGTAGGATAGAGCCGCAAATAGTAGAGCGGGGCCCTGGTTGGGAGAGATGGGGACCGGGGAAGGTAGTAAGTATAGTAGCCTGAAAACTAGTAAGCGCGTGCCGGTTTTGGGGAGAGTGGAGGACCGGGGAAGGTAGTTGAGTATAGTAACCTGCAACATCCTGTTAGTAGCTCTGTTCTTCGTTACTAGGCCGCTGCGCTTCGTGAATGATTTTTTTAGTCGCGTTAAGGTATGAATTTAAAAATAATAGTTTGCGTGGATCTTTTTACTTTTGCAAGTGCTTTTCAATGCATTGTAGGAGTTTGATGTATAGTTTCTATTGTTAATTGTTATTATATACCTTAAAAAATCTTATTAAAACCTTTATTTTATGGAGTCTGAATTGGCTTAAATATCACGAAAATATCGCATTAAAAATATAAAAAAATGTAGAAGGTGGTATTCACGAGAAATATTTCTTTGATTATACCCAAAAACGTGGCAGGTCTAAGTTCAGAGATTTCGAAGGTCCTCTCCAATTTTTATCAAGATCGCATAATGCCGTTTGACCGGTTGAGTGCGAACAAACAGACAGACAGAAAAATACAAGACAAAAAACAAACAAAAAACCGCCTGAGCTAAATTTTTTGGTGGTCAGTGAAATTGATGTCTTCGCTTCGCTCTTCCAATTACGTCTAATGGATAAGGATTGTTGTATGATTAAGTTTCTGACAATTGTTTTATGTATTCACATCGAGCAAGTTACACTGTCAATCTAATGTTATAACGCAAACGCCACCCACCTGAACATCTACAACGTTTGTATCGGAAGGTTTCCCGTCCACATGACACACAACATAAGCGAGGTCAACAAGTGAGTCGTCAGATGCAGTGTCCCCGTCAGCAACATGTCGAACTGTGTGGCTCCGATGTGACCTGTGATGTCCATTCCACGGCTCAGCTCGTACTGATGCAGCTTTCATTGGTTTGTGCTTTTGGTAGTCATTGTTCTTGCGTAAATGACAGACAGAAAAGAAATGCCCACTGGATCATTTGCCAAATGGCATGTAGAGAGTCACATCTGTAACATTTTCCAATAATCTGGGTCGAACTCGAAACTTTGTTTACTGTCAGGGAGGTGGGCTGTTCCATTAATTTTGCTTGGTTCTCTGCTGTCTCAAGAATACGGGCCAACTCCTCTGCTTTCTCGACAGTAAGGTTGTCTCCAACTTTCAGCTGTTCTCTACAAAGCTGGTTAATCTTGGAATCTTGGAATTGAAAAGCTTATCCATCAATTTCTAGCTAGGATCAGTAAAATTAGTTTTTAATTCTGATTCTAAGACTTGTCAGATACTGATACGAACTTCATTGTCGCCAGGAAAATAAAAATGAAAAAAGAAATTGCTCATAAATGATACTTAAGCTATTTGTGCCGATTTGTACCGCCAAACGAAAAAAATTGCAGGAAAGACAATTGTTAAAAAAATCTTTTTTCTCTCAGTCAGCCTATAGAAAACCAGTTGAAAATTAATGTCACAAAAACACAACATCCTACGTTGAATGGTGTGCCTTGGCGAATTGAGTTTGAAATTATTTTAAGGTGGCGATAGGTCGTGTACCGGATCAGAATTTTTTTTTAAATAGTTTTGTTTTTCTAAAAGGGCCAGGTTTCAAAGCCATTTACTATATTTTGACTTGGTAGCATATTTTGGATATTAGAAAAACGCGATCGAATAGCCTTAAAATCAATAGCTGTTAGATAACGCGCTCCACGTAGGCCTAGCTTGTCTAGTATTGACGACACAAAAGCTAGGGGATAAGCTACACGTTTGGTTACTTCATTAAGCTTGTGGCTATCCAGACACAGTCTCGGCTCTCCATAGGGTTTAGACACTAGGATAACTGGAGACGACCATGGGCTGTTCGACGGTATCAATCTCGGGTTGAATTTTAGTGGCCTGTTTAGCCTGTTCTTCGAATTCTTTAATCACTTCCTGAAGTTTATCCTTTTGCGTTTATCACTTCAAGTTCAGCTTCTTCTACGGGCCTGTCTTTACTGAACCATATCCCTTTCGCTATGTCAAGGAATGATTTAAAATATTTTTCAAAAATATATTCCCAGAATTAAACTTTGCTTCACGGTTGGCACGACAAGGGAGGTAAGTCTATGATACCATTTACAGTTTGGGATGTACTATCTGCGGTAGTAGTAGCTAATTCACGATTTGACTGTAACTGGTACTGACCAAATAAACCAATAACTGATTGGGGCACGTTTCCTTTCGGCTTCAATAACAATAAGCCTATATATCCGACTAGTGCCTCGATTCACCTAGGCTCACGGTTATAGTTTCACTTGCTTCCAACAGTTTATTTTGATAACACTCCGACAAAGGTCGCACATGGCAGTCCAGCCCGGTTCCGTCACCCAACTGAAAACTCCTCTCTTGCGCACCGGCTTTTATCTAATCGGCAGTAGGGCGGGTAAAGGTAGGGGAAGGTAGGGCGCATAATTGGCTAGGTTCAAAAGTTAACTATGGGAAAAATAAACTGTTACAAATTTCGGTCTTAATCCATCATAGACGGAGAGCCAGTGACAGTTTCTATTGCCTCATAAGGTACATATGTTTTGACCATTGGAATAGAAGCGGAAATTCAAGTCATTTTCAAAAATGCCCGTCTTACGAATCAAAGCGGGGGCGTTTACCCGTCAGACGCCCCCAAAGTGGGCCCCAAAATGGGTCAAATCTGCCCCTATTAAGTATACTTAATTAAAACATACGAAAATTTATAAAATAAGTTAGCCCAAAAACGAATTTCACTCGTCAGACGAGCTGCGTTAGGGCTTTGACCCGTTAGATAACCCCCAAAGTGGGCCCCCAAAATAGTCAAATCTGCCTCCGTAGGATATACATGATTCAAACATACGTCATTTTATAGAGCCAGTTACCAGGAAAACGAATATCACTCGTCAGACGGGTTGCGTTGGGGCTTTGACCCGTCAAACGCCCCCGAAGTGGGCCCAAAAAAGGTCAAATCTGCCCTTATAAGGTATGCATGATTCAAACATACGTCACTTTAAAGTTAAAGTTACCAGGAGGACTAATATTAGTCGTCAGACGATCTGCGTTTTGGCTTTGACCCGTCAGACGGCCCCGGAATTGGGCCCTAAAAATGATCATATCTGCCCTCATAAAGTAAACATGGTTGAAAAATACGGCATTTTATAGAAAAATTTACCTCGGAAAAGAATATCACTTCTCAGACTGGCTGTGTTGGGCCTTTACCCGCTACTTCCCCCCCCAAAAAAAAAAAGTTAAAAAAATGTTTTGTCTCGAATACTTACGCAATTATGTTGGATTCAATCGGATTCGTGGCGATAATATGTAGTCATGATGTTTGTGCATATTTTTGGTCATTGAGCCCTGCATCTAGGCCTACCACTTTTTTTATTTTTTGGGAATATCTAGATCGATGAATAAATCAGGAAGACATGTTATACTTCGTCTTGTGGTAATTATTTAAATAATAATGGTGTATGTATAGTTTGTTAGAGTGTAAACTGTAAAGAGTGTTGTAATTTTATTTTTTTACCAATGAAGAGTTGTGTTTAATTTACTTCTTGTTACATGATACTATGACGGTTTCTGAATTTAAAATCACAGATTAGCTTAAACTTTTGCATATTGCATAACGATACAAGATAATCATTGACAATCATTTACTTTTATTAAATAAGTAATGAGATCATAGTCATCATAAGTTACGTAAGTAATTATCATCAATTGATAATCTATTAAGCAATAATCTTTAATATGTGTTGAATCATGCAAATAGTTTTTATAAGTTACAAACAATTGAGGGTTAGAATATATGAATTGGGATGTCATAATTAACTCCAAACATCAAACCTTCCATACATTCGTTATCACAGTATGTTTGAACTTTTTATCATAGTAATCTTCAGAAGTAATCATCATCATATCATAAGTAAGAATTTGTAATGTGTTAAATCATGCAAATAGTGTTTATAAGTTACAAACAATTGAAGATTAGAATATATAAATTGGTTTGGTATAATTAACTTCAAATATCAAACTTTTTACCACATTCGTAATCACTGTTCGCTTGTACGCTTTAACATTTTATTAGTAATCATCATCATCATATCATAACATATACGTAATAACCTTTTACATGCGTTGAAACATGAAAATACTTTTCATTAAAGACAATTGAGGACTAGAATAAATAAATTGTGAAAAAATTAAAACTGTAATCACATTCGTCATCACTGTATACGCTGCTTCCGAAACATCTATGTTAACATCATCCTCATCGAAATTCTCTACTTCTAAATCGCATTGCATAATCTCATCAAGTGACGAAGGGGACAGATCATAGAGGAACCATCTTGGTCTGTATTTAACATCTCTATATATACACTAGGAAAACGCTCAGTTGGACGCGTTGTTGAGCGAGCACCGGTACGTGCAACATGACCCGAGTACGACATTCCCATAAGGCCCACCACACAGTGTATTGTTGAGCGAGGAAGCGAGCGTCTCCACTTGACTCTTATGGCTCGAATGTCTGTTTTTTTTTTTTTTTTCTGTTACTGCTTCGATACAGGTCGCACCGTTTCTCTGATCGACCTGAAATTTTGCACACATGTACATACCACCTAGGCGGGTTGCTGTATAGTTTTGTGGCAAAATCGTTCAAAAAGTTAAAAAGTTACATTAAAGTTAATCGAAAGTTTTTTTTTTCAAACTAAGCGGCGACAAAATCTGAGGTGGCCAAATCATTTAGAATGTCCGTCCGATCACGAATATGTTATTTTTATTTTGATCCGATAAGTAGTGTAGATGGAAATTACATTATAACAAAGTCCCGTTACCATGGCAACGGAAAGTCGCACAGCTTTTTTGGTTCATGATAGCGGTCGAACGGAGGCTCGGTTCGAGTTGAAATTTTGACCATCCGCAAGTTTCGTTCCCGATTGAATGCCATTAGTTTTGTGGCAAAATCGTTCAAAAAGTTATAAAGTTACATTAAAGTTAATCTAAAGTTTTTTTTTAAAAACTAAACGGCGACAAAATCTGAGGTAGCCAAATCATTTAGAATGTCCGTCCGGTCACGAATATGTTAATTTTATTTTGATCCGATAAGTAGTGTAGATAGGAATTACATTTTAACAAAAGTAACGTTACCATGGCAACGAAAAGTCGCACAGAATTCTGGTCACTATGTACTGCCACCTAGAAGTAATCAAGAGTTAAAATAGTTTTCCCAAAGAAATAATGTCAAGGTCCTCTAGATGGCGGTGGATTTTATCCATTCTTTCCTATTTTACAAATTTTCAGCTAAATCGGTCAAGACCTTAAAGACTTATTGGTATGTAACATTATGGGAATGTCGTACTCGGGTCGTGTTGCACGTACCGGTGCTCGCTCAACAACGCGTCCAACTGAGCGTTTTCCTAGTAACTTTATTGAGCGAGCGTAGCGAGCGTCTCCACTTGACTCTTATGGCTCGAATGTCTGGGTTTTTTTTCTGTTACTGCTTCGATACAGGTCGCACCGTTTCTCTGATCGAACTGAAATTTTGCACACATGAACATACCACCTAGGCGGGTTGCTGTATAGTTTTTGAACAAAATCCGATCGTTGGATATAAAAAATAAAAAATAAAATAAAAAAATAAAAAAATAAAAATGTTCCGATCGTTATGAAATTTTGCAGGGTCAATAAGTACAACATTCTCTCCTATTTTACAAATTTTCAGCTAAATCGGTCAAGACCTTAAGTAGTGTAGATAGTAATTACATTTTAACAACAGTAACATTACCATGGCAACGAAAAGTCTCACTATGCACTGCCACCTACAAGTAATCAAAATACTATCGAGGAAGCAGTGTATTATTTGTTATCAAAGAGTTTAAATAGTTTTCCCAAATAAATGATGTCAAGGTCCTCTAGATGGCGGTGGATTTTTACCATTCTCTCCTATTTTACACATTTTCAGCTAAATCGGTCAAGACCTTAAAGTCTTATTGGTATGTAACATTATGGGAATGTCGTACTCGGGTCGTGTTGCACGTACCGGTGCTCGCTCAACAACGCGACGGGACTTTAGCGTTTTCCTAGTACTATTCCAACATCTTTGCATTGTACTAATTCACGTCATGCCTTCTAAAGTGTATCTTTGTATCTTCACTGCCTCCTTCATTTTTTAACATCATTTTTCGAAATATGATTACCAATAAGTCTTTAAGGTCTTGACCGATTTAGCTGAAAATTTGGAAAATAGGAGAGAATGTTGTACTTATTGACCCTGCAAAATTTCATAACGATCGGTACATTTTTTTTTTTTTTTTTTTTATAACCAACGATCGGATTTTGTTCAAAAACTATACAGCAACCCGCCTAGGTGGTATGTACATGTGTGCAAAATTTCAGGTCGATCAGAGAAATGGTGCGACCTGTACCGAAGCAGTAACAGAAAAAAAACAGACATTCGAGCCATAAGAGTCAAGTGGAGACGCTCGCTACGCTCGCTCAATAATGGCATTTTTTTTTAAATTTCTGTCTATGAAACCAATTTAACAGCGTCATTGTCGCCTACAATAAAACCAAGGTTTAACATATTATATATGACGTTTTATATATATATAATAACCAAGGTTTAACATACCAAAAATGATGAAATAATGATGAGTAATATTCTTTTTCATGGTCACTTTTACTATAGAATGCCGAATGTTTAAATTATGTTTACCTTAAGACTTTTTGGATTATTTCAATCTAAGGACGCGTCAACCGTTAGGTCATAATGCACCACTCTAACCTGGGGGGGGGGGGGGCATGCTGGTCAGCCACAGGTAAGGGGAGGAAAGGGCCGGTTTCTCACGTCGCGGTCGTCATCGTCGTCGGGGAGGTCGTCAAGGGAAGGGGGCAAGGTCCCCGACGACACGATTGCCAGAGCTCGTCTCTAGATTCGGGGAGTAATATACTACCCATCTTACTAGCTGATGTTTGCGAGGTGGACTTTTTCTCTTGAATCGCCTTTTACGATTAGCAGAGCCATGCTCTGGGCCAATTCTACCCCGGGCCCAGACGGGGGACCTTAAGACTGTTGGCTAAGCTCGAGAAAACCAGGCTTTGACGCAGAGCGCAGAGGTGAAGTCTGGACTCTGGATCACTTGGAAGCTCTATCGGTGGTCCTATCGGGTTGTGCTTTGCACCAAAATGTTAAGTAAGAATGTGTAATAGGGGGTATCTAGGCACATTTTCCAAATATTGCTCACTTTTCTTATTAAATGACCGTAAATATGACACCAAACTGTTAATTTGTAGTAATTTACCAATTTTGTGTAGGAGATAATTATTTGAAATCTCAAAATGTGCTTTGATAGCGACATACGCTCATCCTTTCTGAACAGCCTCCCAAAAATGCAGATTTTTTTGGCTGAAAATTAAAGGTCAAAAAGCGGTACGTTCTGTATGTGAAATTAGCTGGATTTGACGATCAAGCGTGTTTTTAAATGGGCATTTAAATTGTTAAAAAAGTTTGCCCGAGATTGGCAAACAGTCTTAAGGGCAGATTTGACATCTTTGGGGGCCCACTTTGGAGGTAACACCTAACGGGTCAAAGCCCCAACGCAAGACGCAACCCATCTGACGAGTGATATTCGATTTCTTGGTAACTTGACTCTATAAACAGACGTATGTTTGAATTATGTTTACCCTATGGGGACAAAATCGACCTTTTTTGAGGGCCCACTTCGGGGGTTACTTAACGGGTCAAAAACCCAACGCAGCTCGTCTGACGAGTGATATTCGTTTTCCTGGTAACTTTTTCAATAAAATGACGTGTGTTTGAATCATGTATACCTTATGAGGGCAGATTTGACTTTTTTGGGGGCCCACTTTGGGTTTTACCTAACGAGTCAAAGCCCCAACGCAGCCCGTCTGACGAGTATATTCGTTTTTCTGCTAATTTTCACGATAAAATGACGTATGTTTGAATCACTTATACCTTATGAGGGCAGAGTTGACTTTTTTTGGGGCCCACTTTGGGGGCGTCTGACGGGTCAACAGCCCAACGCAGCCCCTTGTACGAGTGATATTCTTTTTTGGGCTAACTTCTTTTATAAAGTTTCGTATGTTTTAATCATGTATACTTAATAGGGGCTGATTTGACCTTTTTTGGGGCCCACTTTGGGGGCGTCTGACGGGTAAACGCCCCCGCTTTGACTCGTAAGACGGGCATTTTTGAAAATGACTTGAATTTCCGCTTCTACTTCAATGGTCAAATATATGTACCTTATGAGGCAATAGAAACTGTCACTGGCTCTCGGTCCATCATTATTTTGAGATATTATATAATTATTTAATATATGACAGAAATGGTATTTTATCTGATTGATGTATAATTTTTAACAATAGTAAATATGTTAAATTTTTACACTACACTATTGATATATTTGTAACGCTATCATTGTTTATTTGTTTCCTTTTCTTTTCTTTATTTCTTTTTTTCCACCACTTTTTTATATTTGATTCATTAATTAATTGCATTTAATATCCTTTTTATTTGTTACCAAAATTGTTGTGTTTTAATGCATTGTTGTTGTTATATTACTATTTCAAATATTTACTTAACTACTGTACTGGTAGTCCAATGTTGTGTCTGCATCAATGTAATTAGATTTATTTAGTTGTCCTCCTTTGTAAATCAGTTTTTATAACTGAATAGGATAGACGTTAATTAATAATTTAAAAAAAAATAGCTTAGACCTTAAAAAATTATTATGATCAGGATTAGAGTATTTGAGTAATAATTTATCAGAGTATGTAATTAGTTTATATTTTGTTTAGTTGTAGGCCTATACAATATGCAATTGCACTAAAAACTTGTTCTATTCAATTTTGTACTTTGAACGTTTAAGTACATGCATGTAAAATACGCATTGATCGATATAATTTCATTATCTTTCATGGGATAATCGAAATAAAGAAAAATAGAAATGTAAACTTTTGGTATTGCCTTCAAACTCTGTAAATAATAAATGTTTGCCCTGCTTAACTGTCATACGCAGGTGTTTAATTTATTGTAAGCATGAGAAGATGTGTGCATTTAATGTTAATTAGTCTTTAAGCATCATTTTTTAATAACGGAAAATTGTAACGAAAAGATTGCCTTTATCGATCAAAAGATAATCTTATTCCTTATCTACTTGCAATAGAAATCGTACGCTGCATCCAGAATTGCGTAAGAATTTGGAAGGAAATGAAGGTTTATTCCTGAAAGAGTTCAAACTCAATTCGTTTCAGTAATATACAAAAACATAAGAATAGCTGTGGAGTTAATCTTCAACCCTTTTGAGGTCCTTTTGGAATTTTATGATACACATTGATCCAAAGTAAAGGACACTGTTGAAATATTCTATCAAAAGATAATCTGAGAACGAAAGACAACATTAATCGCACGCGCACCGAAGAACGCTGCCTGGCTTGACAAGCGCGGCAAGCGAGACTCTTAAAAAAACTTATCTCAAGAAGTAATTGAGATACAGACCTAAATTTGATTGCATGTTCGGATTGAAGCTATCTCAAAGTGTTACATGAAGTACGTTTTCAATAAGGCGCTTCCTTAAAAGTAATAAGCCAAACATTCCAAAACATAAAAAATGTTTGAATTACAAAATTTACAAATTGGCTACACACATACATTGCAATTGAAAATTCGAATCTGGAACTCAATTTTTTTTATCGTTGAACGTATTGGTTTTAATAGCCATATTGATTGAATTTGATAAAATCCAAGATGGCAGAGTGTTTGGCCCCTTTGTTAGCTTATCACCTCATGACATAGGATTCAGGTAGCCTTGTTTTATCATATTCCGAAGTCAAAATGCGTCGACCTTTTTTGCAAGCCAAAGGTCCCTGGCTGAAGGACGAGCCAAAACAATCTTTTCGAAAACTCATTTTTGTGGTGAAGGGACGACTAGCTGGTGAACGCTTCAAACAGAGCCCGTCTGGCGAGTGATATTAATATTTTTGATAACTTTCTCTAAATAATGCCGTTAGTTCCAACCATGTACCTTGTATCAGAGGAAATTTGACCATTTGAGCCCAGTTTAGGGTATCTGAAAGGCACAATGCCACGAAATATGCTCAAATAGGTCTGTTCGTTTGAGTCCACTAATTCCTGAAACCTCCACTTTTTTTAGAAGGTGGAACGAAATGGCGTTCTTTTGTGCCACCTTCTTCATCCCCACATTGTTCGTTTCTACCACAAAGTGGGTGGGTGGCTCCACTATCTCCACCTGCTATTGAGGAGGATCGTAGAAAGTGCGCTAAAAATCCTAAAATCAACGTGGATGCTGAAATTCTAAGTTTTTGCTTCGCCGTAATAAAAGTGATATTCACCAGTAACAAACGATGTACATTTCTACAGTGAAGGTAAGTTCGTTGATGTATACGTTCGTATCAACTTACGTATCAGGGTATTTTATGTGTAAATCTACAGATTTTTAAATCAAGCTAGGGTTTTACTTTTAATGTTAGTGTTTGGCCTAGGCCTACTTAATTATGCGGTATTTTTTTTTCTCCACTTCTAGGTTCCTTTGTATGGGGTTGAGTTACTTCTATTATCTCCACTCGCTTGAAATTTCACTTCCACCTTCACTCAAATCTGTTGGAAAAGATGGACTCAAACGAACAGACCTCTAATGTCTGCGTGTTCTCGCACAAATCCGATGTAAACCGACCTAATTTAGTAAGTATTAGATTAGAACCAAAACGTTTTTTGAAACTCCATTTTTGGGGGTTTGGCGGCGTCTAGCGGTTAAACGCCCCAACGCAACCCGTCTTACGAGTAACGTGAATTTTTCTGGTCCCTTAAAATATTAATTGCCGTTTGTTCCATCCATGTAACTTACGAGAGGAAATATGACCTTTTTGGGTCCATTTTGGGGATATCTGCAAGGCACAATGCGCCCAAATATGTTAAAATATCATTTGTCCGCGTGTTCTGTTCTCGTACAAATCCGATGACAACCGACCTACGACCGAGGTTCTCGGTGAATGCCGGCAGAGATAGCTTCCAGAACTATGTCCATACAATGCATTAAAAATCCGTGTAGGTCTACTACGCTATTCGAAATTACTCGGACCCGTTCTACGCCTGACGTTAAGTCATACCCATTTCAGCTCTAGCGTACGAGTACCGCTGCATCTCTGTTGTGTACGTTGAAATGAAATAAAACTCAATATTATTATGTTTTGAAATTGGAGAGGGGAAATTATTTAAGGTGGTGTTAGCGCACCAGCGCACGACAAGCACTGGTCGCCACTAATTCGGGTTTAACTCTTCAACTTTTAGTCACTAATAATAATTGGTATAGTGATCTTACGGTTTCCTAACCCTAGTATGTGTTAATTTTAGGTAGGTTTGTCTCAACTTTCAACTGCTATAAAATTATTTTATGAATAATTACTTTTTTTGTGTGCAAAATGTGCTATTTACTTCCGTACTTTAATTGAAACAGTACTCGAGTGCTCGTCCGCGCGAACATACTATTTGGCCGGCCAATCCAGTGACTGTGAGGTAAGTATGGCGAATTGAAGCCCACTGCCTGCTAGAGGTCGATATCGTTGCATGCCCTCGCCTTTCTTCTCTCCGCTGCAACTCGAGAAGGCGGTGATTTGCATAACTAGCACTGCCTATGTGTTTATGAGACGCTTTGCGTGTCGTGCTCGTTGCAGCTACAAACTTGGGTCCAGCTCGTTGAGTTAGACACCCACGTGCATGCGCATAAGAGTGACACTTTGCAAATCACGTTCAAGGTTCCCTTCCCAGTTCCCACAAGACTGGAATGCCAAGGGAAATAATTCAATCAAAATCTCTACTCTAATCCGTTAGCGTAAGTACGGGGAGGAGGGAGGTATAATTTTATGGCAAGATTTTGTAAACTTAAACTGTCAGTTTTCTTAATTTTATAAACTAGGAAAACGCTAAAGTCCCGCCGCGTTGATGGATGAGCTTTTTAAAGTTTTTAGTTTGCGTGGGATATCTTTACTTTTGCAAGTGCTTTGATTTGCTACCTACGCATTGTAAGTGATTGTTGTCAAATTTCTTTTGCTACCTGTCAATTGGTATTATTTACCGTAAAAACTTATATTAAAAGCTTTATTTCTATGGATTTTGGCTATCTTTTTCAACTTTTTCTTTTAAAAGGTACTACATCACCATAACCTTAATGTCCATGTATAATATGAACGTTGAAGGCCCACCCGTTTGGTCAGAATTGGCCCAAATGGCACGAAAATATCGCACTAAAAGTCAAAAACTTATATTAAAATCTTTATTTCTATAGATTCTGACTAACTTTTCCAACTTTTTCTTTCAGAAAGCAATACATCATCATTACCTTAATGTCCATGTGAAATATGAACGTTGTAGCCCTACCCGTTTGGTCAGAATCGGCCCAAATGTCTCGAAAATATCGCACTAAAATCGAAAAAAAAATCGTAAAGTGCGATATTCATGAGAAATATTTCTTCGATTGTACCCAAAAACGTGGCACGTCTAAGTTCAGAGATTTCGAAGGTCCCCTTCAATTTTCATCAAGATCGCATATGCCGTTTGCCCGGAATCGTGCGAACAAACAGAAAAAAAAAAAAACAACAACCGAGCTAAATTTTTTGGGGGGTCAGTGAAATTGAAGTCTTCGCTTCGCTCATCCAATTATCGACGAAACCACCTAGTAAAATACCACCATTTACAATGTTAAAAATAAAAAATCTCCGACGATTTGCGCATCCAGACCCCCATTGTACCAGGAAACAATTGTTCCAAGGACAATCTTAGTCTCCCACCCCCAAAAAATAGGTTAGTTTAGTTACACCTTATCATTGTGTTGCATATTTTGTATCTGTACTTCTAAATTGTCTGGGCATCGTTTTATGCACTACTCGCTCCATGAACTAGGAAAACGCCTAAGTCGTTGTTATACGAGTGAGAGTGCCAGGTGTTGAGTACCCCAGGAACGATCCCTTTTTTCCCCTACCAAAGGCTGGATTTCCTCTCTAGCTAGGCTAGAGTGGCGCAAATTATCATCTTACGGTTGGCGTGCCCTTATACCAACTACACTCAAAACCCTAGCATTTATTGGATGAGCGTAGCGAGCGTAGCGAGCGAAGCGAAGATTTCATTTCACTACACTGGAGAAAAAAATCCGGAATGTTTTGTTTTGTTTTGTTTTGTTTTGTTTTGTTTTTTTTTTTTTTTGTATTTTTGTGTGTCTGTTAACACGATTCCGGCTCAACCAATACTCCGATTGTGATGAAATTTTATGGAGGCCTTCGAAATCTCTGAACTTAGAACTGCCACGTTTTTGAGCGCAATCGGGAAATTTTTTCTCATAAAAAACGCAATTTTACGATTTTTTTTCGAATTTTAAAACATTTCTTCGACTTATAACTCCTACATGCTTTATCCGATTGTAATGATTTTTTCACAGAACCTTAATTTTATGAATTAATATATTTGTGTAAAATTTGAGCGCAATCGAATAACTATTTCTTATGAAAATTTCATTTTTGCGATTTTTTTCTTTTTTAAAAATTACGATTAATTAAAAAAATAAAGTTAATTTTTTATTTAATTTCATTTATTTTAAAAAATCTTCGACTAATTAATGATTTTTTTCACAGAACAACAGTAAAAATCCGCGTAACACATAGCAACTTAGTGCACCAATTACGCTCATCCAACAACGCGGCGGGACTTAAGTGTTTTCCTAGTACTTTATATATCGATGAACTTAAATGCAAATGTTACCGGGTACTCAACACATGGCTCGCTCACTTGTTTAACAACCGACATAAAGAATGGTACAGTGCAATTAGCTCATATATGGCTAACACCCACACATTAAAAAACAAACAAACAGGGACGAGTTGGGATTTGTTCAGGTAGGTCTCCTGAACATCCCCAACAGAATCCCAAAAAATCCGGTAGCGGGTTATTCGCCATTTTGAAATCAACTAACAGATTTTTGAGTATTGTCAAATAATGGGGAATTAGCGATATTGAGTGAAGTATTGGACCGAAATAGCTCAAATTTGTTTTAAATTGTTTGCAAAGAAACGATTAACGCATTTGGTGCGCTTTGATTATCTTGCGGCCTACGGCCCATGACTCTCTTTTTTTAAATTATCTGAATTGTTTTCGCATATTTATCAAAATAAGACATAAACTAACGATATATTTCAAATAAAAGTTGTAGGGGATAAGCAAAACACATCCATTTCATATTCTGGACTGTCTCCGTAGATGAGAATTGCCAACGCTACATGACAAGCAATACAATTGTGCGGTGAGCAGTGTCAGACGTTTGCTCGATGCGTTATCACTATAGGGAAACGCCAAAGTCGTTGTTAGACGAGTGAGTGAGCCATGTGTTGAGTACCCGGTATAACATTCCTTTTCTTCCCCATACCTTAGGCCCCCTAAAGCCTATCATAGGCTAGAGTGGAGCATTATGGCCTTACAGTTGATGCGCTCTTATACCAACTACACTTAAAACCCCTATTATTTATACCAATATAATTATCAATTTTAAATGCAAATGTTCCCGGGTACTCAACACATGACTAGCTCACTCGTCTAACAATGAATTTGGTGTTTCCCTAGTCTAGTTGGCTAAGGCGCCATTATACCCAAAATGTGGGAGACCTGGGTTCTAACCCCCGGTCGGAAAAGATTGTTTTATTTCTGGATTGTATTTAAAAGATTATAAAACATGTTTTGAAATGCATACAATACTATGGAAAACATAGCCAGTACGAAATACGAGTAAAGATTGCAAGGTTTACTCAATGTCCCAGCAGAATTTAGGGGAACCTTGGTCGTTCCATATTCGATATACCTTGATCACTGCTATGCATGTAATCACGGTCTACCAAAAATTATTTGATAAAAATGGCTTCTTCAAGAAAAAGCATTGTTGATAAAATGAAACCGACACATTTCAAGCATATTTTTCAATTTATTATTTCTTGTGGGTTTAAATCGAAATGGATTGCGCTCATTTTGTTAGCAGTTCTAAGTTACCTGGTCGCGGATGTCTTGTTTAAAATTTCAGCTCGATCTATTTGGCCGTTTGGCCGTATGAGCCCGGACAAACAGACAAACAGACAATCAACAGATAAACAGACAAACAGAATTAATCACGACAAGGCCCGATCGAGTAGCGTTATAAAATCCTCATTCGCTTCGCTCACTCGTCTAACTAACGCAGTCCCTTGGTCATAAGCCCCGTAGGAATTTCGACCTCTAGAGATTTTCTCAAATCTTGGGTAAACATCTGGCATCCCGGGCCTAAGTTACTACGCCATCTTGTTTAGGGCATATCCGTACAGTACACACACTTGTTTTTCATACATTTTCTATTCTTTTGACTACAATTGTGTATTAAGTCTGAGGTAATAATTGGGTTCTTCAGCAAATTTCCAATTAAATGACACAAATTTGGTCATCCTGGGAACATTGTGCGATTATTGGAT
The DNA here is from genome assembly GCA_024449915.1 of Sweltsa coloradensis. Taxonomy (NCBI): domain Eukaryota; kingdom Metazoa; phylum Arthropoda; class Insecta; order Plecoptera; family Chloroperlidae; genus Sweltsa; species Sweltsa coloradensis. The sequence continues at coordinate 84,594 of JAMZAV010002416.1, read as the reverse complement.
GAGCGTAGCGAGCGAAGACTTCAATTTCACTGACCCCCCAAAAAATTTAGCTCGGGTGTTTTTTTTTTTTTTCTTTTTTTTTTTTTTTTTTGTTTTTTTTTTTTGTATTTTTGTCTGTTTGTTTGCTCTCTACCGGGCAAACGGCATATGCGATCTTGATGAAAATTTGACAGGACCTTCGAAATCTCTGAACTTAGACTTGCTACGTTTTTGGGTACAATCGAAGAAATATTTCTCATGAATATCGTACTTTTACGATTTTTTTCGATTTTTAGTGCGATATTTTCGTGACATTTGGGCCGATTCTGACCAAACGGGTGGGGCTACAACATTCATATTTCAGATGTACATTAAGGTTATGGTGATGTAGTATCTTTTGAAATAAAAAGTTGAAAAAGTTAGCCAGAATCCATAGAAATAAAGCTTTTAATATAAGTTTTTTTTATTTTTTGTGCGATATTTTCGTGCCATTTGGGCCGATTCTGACCAAACGGGTTGGGCTACAACGTTCATATTATACATGGACATTAAGGTTATGGTGATAAGGTATCTTTTGAAATAAAAAGTTGAAAAAGTTAGCCAGAATCCATAGAAAGAAAACTTTTAATATAAGTTTTTTACGGTAAATAATACCAATTGACAAGAAACAATAGAAACTTGACAACAATCACCTACAATGCGTAGGCAGCAAAACAAAGCACTTGCAAAAGTAAAGATATCCCACGCAAATTAAAAACTTCAAAAAGCTCATCCATCAACTCGGCGGGACTTGAGCGTTTTCCTAGTTTATAGGGAAATATATATTTTTATTAGTCCTACATATGCACTATATTTACGTCAAATTGTGCGTTTCATGATAGACATAAAATTTGGCACACAATATAAGAAAATGTAATTGGAAAATTATTTGACTATAGGGCAATCTTAGTGTTGTCTCACGACACCAATGGTAGCCATTTTACAAGATGGCCACCAAACTTATTATTTGAAATTTTATGACAGAATGTTGAAATTTGGTACACACATAGAACATGCCATTGAAAACTGTTTTTTGAATAGGGCCATATCAAACTAACTAGGACGCTTCGCGAACGCTTTTTTTAGTCGCGTTGATGAATTAGCTTTTTTGTAAGTTTTTATTATGCGTGGGATACCTTTACTTTTTCAAGTCCCATTGCAAATAGCATTTTTGTTAAATTAGGATAATTTTTAATAAAGTAGTATTAATTGCTATGGTAATACCAATTCATAGCATGCAAAATATCTGGAGGCCCGAAGCCTTGCTTTTTTCGTAAGTTTTTAGTTTGCGTGGGATCTCTTTACTTTTCCAAGTGCTTTTTGAACGCATTGTAGGTGATTGTTGTCAAGTTTCTATAGTTACTTGTTAATTATTATGCACGTAAAAAACTTATGGTAAAACCTTTATTTCTATATTAGACTGGTAAAAAAATTGAAGATTTTTAATACTAGCGGCAAAATGTGAGACATTTGGGTACCAAACTGATTTATAGGTAAAAAAAAACAATAAATCCGAATTTGCCCGGTACCACCTCGGATTCTGGCCCGTTTGCCCAGAATCCAAGATGGCGTCCAACAAGGTGTAAAAACCGGATAAACCCATTAAAACTACTATTTTTGTTCATTGAACACGTCAGTGGGGTTCATTTTACGGTTTTAGGGGTCGCGGAGAACGATTGAAAGTGCTGCGTAAAAGCTCTGGAAACGGAAGTACCATTTTCAAAATGGCGGCCACTTTGATGGAGAAAACTGGATCTATTTTCCCCTTTGAGTAAATACCATTTTATACGTTTGAGACATTGTGGTACCGGGCATTATTATGGGTAATAAACCCCGCTGAATCTTAATCTGTCCGGTACCACCTCAGATTTTAACCCATTTGCCCGGAATTCAAGATGGCGTTCAACATGGTGTTGAAAAGCGCAGAAAAAGTCCTATTTATTTTGGGTAAACACTTAAGGAGGGTTCATTTTAAGGTTTTCGGGGTCAAGGAGAACGATGTTATGTGTTTCGGAAACGCAAAAGAACCGGAAGTACAATTTTTAAAATGGCGGCCACTTTGATATGGCGAAAAGTGTTTTTTGCCCCCTTTGGGTAAATGCCGTTTTATACGTGTGAGACATTGTGGTACCGGGCTGAATTATGGGTAACAATTCCCCGCTGAATCTAAATCTGCCTGGTACCACCACCAGCGAGGTTTATTACTTATAATTTAGCCCGGTACCGCAATGTCTCACACGTATAAAATGGTATTTACCCAAAGGGGGCCAAAAACACTTTTCGCCATATCAAAGTGGCCGCCATTTTGAAAAAGGTACTTCCGTTTCTTGGGCGTTACCGCAACACGTTCCATTGCTCTTCTTGACCCGGAACCCTTCTTAGGTGTTCATCCAGCACTAATAGGACTTTAAATAGGTGTATCCCTTTTTAACAACTTGTTGCACGTCATCATGAAATCCGGGCAAATGGGTCAAAATCCAAGATGGTACCGGGCAAATTCAGATTCGACACAGTTGTTACTTACAAATTATGCCGGTACCTAAATGTCTCCCACATGAAATGGTATTTATCCTGAAAAAACGGAAAATCCCGTTTTTTCCACATGAACGTGGCCGCCATTTTGAAAATTGTACTTCCGGTTCTTTTGCGTTTCCGCAACACATTCCATCGTTCTCCTTGACCCCGAAAACCTTAAAATGAACCCTCCTTAAGTGTTAACCCAAAATAAATAGGACTTTTCCTGCGCTTTTCAACACAATGTTGGACGCCATCTTGAATTCCGGGCAAATGGGTCAAAATCTGAGGTGGTACCGGACAGATTAAGATTCAGCGGGGTTTATTACCCATAATACTGCCCGGTACCACAATGTCTCAAACGTATAAAATGGTATTTACTCAAAGGGGAAAATAGACCCAGTTTTCTCCATCAAAGTGGTACTTCCGTTTCTAGGGCTTTTACGCAGCACTTTCAATCGTTCTCCGCGACCCCTAAAACCGTAAAATGAACCCCACTGACGTGTTCAATGAACAAAAATAGTAGTTTTAATAGGTTTATCCGGTTTTTACACCTTGTTGGACGCCATCTTGGATTCTGGGCAAACGGGCCAAAATCCGAGGTGGTACCGGGCAAATTCGGATTTATTGGGATTTTTTACCTATAAATCAGCCCGGTACCCAAATGTCTCACATTTTGCCGCTAACATTGATTTCTTTTCTAAGCATAAATTTGGATTTCTCGACTGGTCTATATGGATTCTGGCTAACTTTTTCAACTTTTTATTTCAATCAAAAGGTAAAATATGAACGTTGTATAGCCCCACCCGTTTTGTCAGAATCGACCCAAATATCACGAAAATATAGCATTAAAAATCGAAAACATCGTAAAAGTACCATTTTCATGTGAAATATTTCCTCGATTGTACCCAAAAACGTGGCAGGTCTAAGTTCAGAGCTGTCGAAGGTCCCCTCCAGTTTTCATCAAGATCGCATATGCTGAAATGGGGTGCCTGAATGGACATTTCTAAAAGATATTTGGAATGTTGATAGCTTTAATATTTTGTTGGCGATATGATATGTTTTGGTGCCTCCCGCGCCCTCGTGCATAGCGCACAGCACAGTGAGTAACGCGGTCTAATTGCCGCTCTTGAAGGTGCCCTATTTATTTGCTCCTTGTACTCGGGTACTCAACACATGACTCGCTCACTCGTCCAACAACGACTTTTCCTAGTGTAGGCTGATAAATAATAATGCACGTAACATCTTAGCCATTTGGATAAATTTTAGCGACGGACATTAATATTAATGAGTGAACTATGAAAACGTGTCGGTCCACGTACGTTTGGAAACTAACAGGGGGAACAAAACAATATTTACTTATCTCACAATATAATATACACACAATATAATTTTGGTGTACCTCCATGCTTTTGTTTCATCAATTAGCAAATTTTGGAGGCGCAACTTCACTGTACCTGTGATTGTACATATTAATGAGTGACAAACACGGCATGACCTGTGTATTCGCCACAGGTAGCAACCCCTTTGCTTGGAAACGCGTATATCATTATGCACGAGGACGCAGGCGACACCAAAACATATTACTTCGCCAATGCCGAAGTATTAAATGTACCAAGATTCCAAAATAGGTTTTAGAAAGGTCCATTCATGCACTCCATTTCGGTTCGATATATTTTGCATCCATCTTTTAATGTTCCCCAAATGAAATCCAATTTAATAAAGCTCTGTTAATCTTGAGTTTTTTGCAGTAATTAATTTTTTGTAAGTTGGCAGGGCAAGATATAATATTGAAAACTTTTTCAGTTGTCAACATTCATAGTGGTAACATTGGGGATTTTTTTAAAGCAAAGTTTAACTTAAAAAAATAAAGAAGTAATTTTCTTAATTTGAATTTTTTGTAGGTTGATTCCGGCCGATTTAGCTGTCCATGTTAACAGCACTATACCTATTTGACCTAGACGTTGGTGTGAAATTTGGTCAAAATCGGACAAGTAGTTTAGCTTCTGCGCGTCGAACACACATACATACATGCATACATAAACACGACAAAGTGCCGCCAGACTTGCCATAGGGACTTCGTTCACTGCGCTCACTCGTCCAACTACCTGGGGAACCTTGAGCGTGCAAGATTCGGTACGCACCTTGGTCACTGTCATGCATTCACCGCTTGACATTCAAAACATGATTCGATAAACATGATTTCTTCTAGAACCGCGAAAGATTTTGCTGAAAATGTTAACAGCACCCACAAAACTGGTCCGGATGTTTGTTTAAAATTCAGCGCAATGGGTACAGTGGTTCTGCCGATTCACAGACACAGGAACAATTTACAGGTTTAGTGAGACTCAGTCGCTACACTGTAACACACAATACTGACTGATCTGCGACTGAACACTGAGAATATGCAATTTTACACCATGTGTTTTACAAAAACGAAATTTTGTCCATTTATAGGCTAGCCCAAGTGAGCCCAACTTGATTGGAGCAACATGTGCCCAGGCGCGCCGATTCCCGACTACGTACCTTTGGGGATAATTTTACGATTTACGAGTATGACCATGTATGTATGTATGCACCATGTATGTAATATACCGAGTATATTGTCGTGCTTTTAGTAGCTGTCCAAGTATAAAAAAAAAAAAACACGCAAGCTTGAGAAGTTGAGATGAGCTGCGGCAAACAGTCGTCGTAAAGCGTGGAGGCTATTGGCCCGAACACCAGCTCCCTGCTGGAGGTACTGACGATTTCGACTCAACAAGAGCATTCCACAACACAACATGACAATAAACCCTCTTTGGGTCTATCCCGATTACAGCACAAAAGATGGTTTGAACGGTATCTTTGGGGAAATGGATATATAGTTACCTGGTTTATGTATGGTAGTTGCCGTTGAGGTGCAACCTGCGTGTGAACTAAGTGGCGATCAGAGGAGAAGAGGAGAGGAAATATCATTTGTTAGTTAGAAGGCCGCTTCGCGAACGCTTTTTCCAGTCGCGTTGATGGATGAGCTTTTTTTTGGAATATTCCCGTCTAATAACGTTTTCATGCGGAATCTCATTACTTTTTCTATTGTTACTTGATATTACTTGTTCATTATGTAAAATGCTTATATTAAAACCTTTATTTCAATGTATTTTGACCAACTTTATCATTTTTTTCTTTCAAGAGACAACACATCACCATAATCTTTATGTCAATGTAAAAATGAACGTTGTAGCCCCACCCGTTTGGTCATAAACGGTCCAGTTATCCCGAAAATATCGTATTAAAAACCGGTGAAAAATCGTAAAAGTACGATTTCTTTAAGAAATATTTGTTCAAATGTCTCTAAAATCACAACATATATAATTGCAGTGATTTTTAACGTTCCCATAAAGTTTCATCAAAATCAGAGTAGCCGTTTGCCTAATATCACGAAAATATCTCATTAAAAAATGAAAAAAATCGTAAAAGTACAAAAATCATAAGAAATATTTGATCAATTATACCCAAAAACGTGGCAGGTCTAAGTTCAGAGATTTCGAAGGTCCCCTCCAATTTTCATCAAGATCGCATATGCCGTTTGGCCGGTAGAGTGCGAACAAACAGACAAAAAAACTAACAAAAACAAAACACCCGAGCTTTTTTTCTTGGGGTAACGTAAGTGAAAAAAAAAACAAAAAAAACACAAAGTCAAATTGAAGTCTTCGCTTCGCTCATCCAAAAATTGCAGTGCAGTGTGCAGCACATTTAAACTAGGAAAACGCTAAAGTCCCGCCGCGTTGATGGATGAGCTTTTTGAAGTTTTTAGTTTGCGTGGGATATCTTTACTTTTACAAGTGCTTTGTTTTGTTGCCTACGCATTGTAGGTGATTGTTGTCAAGCTTCTATTGTTTCTTGTCAATTGGTATTATTTATCGTAAAAAACTTATATTAAAAGCTATTTTTCTATGGATTCTGGCTAACTTTTTCAACTTTTTCTTTCAAAAGGTACTACATTACCATAACCTTATTGTCCATGTATAATATGAACGTTGTAGCCCCACCCGTTTGGTCAGAATTGGCCCAAATGGCACGAAAATATCGCACAAAAAATCGAAAAAAATCGTAAAAGTACGATATTCATGAGAAATATTTCTTCGATTGTACCCAAAAACGTAGCAAGTCTAAGTTAAGAGATTTCGAAGGTCCTGTCAAATTTTCATCAAGATCGCATATGCCGTTTGCCCGGTAGAGAGCGAACAAACAGACAGAAATACAATAAAAAAAAAACAAAAACAAAAAAACAACCGAGCTAAATTTTTTGAGGGGTCGGTGAAATTGAAGTCTTTGCTTCACTCGCTTCACTCGCTTCGCTCGCTACGCTCATCCAACTAGTATCAAATATTAATTACGTCATTTGACTTGTTACGTTTATTTTGCACGCTAACTGACCATACAGGAGTTGTATGAATGTATTACTAGGGAAACGCCAAAGTCGTTGTTGGACGAGTGAGTGAGCCATGTGTTGAGTACCCGGTAACATTTCTTTTCTTCCCCTTACCTTAGGCCTCCCTATAGCCTAAGCCTATCATAGGCTACAGTGGAGCATTTTGGCCTAAACTATGGCCTAAACTTTTACACAACTTCAGGACCAACAATCTACCATTAAGCAAGACCCGGCAGTCACACGGAATATTCAGTTGAAGACTGCCAACAACAGCAACCTCCGGCACAGTGATTTCCACCAATACCCTATTATTTATACGAATATAATTATCAAACTTAAATGCAAATGTTCCCGGGTCGGGTACTCACCACATGACTCGCTCACTCGTCTAACTACGACTTTGGCGTTTCCCTAGTCTAGTTGGCTAAAGCGCCCTTGTAGCCGAAATGTGGGAGACGTGGGTTCAATCCCCTGGTCGGGAAAGATATTGTAATTTCTAGATTGTATTTAAAAAATAATTAAACATGTTTTGAAATGCATATTATAACGCAGTGTAGTCCATCATCTGTGGCAATAGGGCCTACTATGGTAAACATAGCCAGTACGAAATACGTGAAAATATTGCAAGGTTTACTCAATCTACGAGCGGAATTTGGGGGTACTTTGACGTCCAACATTCGACAGACCTTGCATGGGCACGGCATTACACGGCCAGGCGAAAAACAAACAAAAAATATATTTTCAAAATCTAAAACATTGTCGTTAAAATAATTTCTAAACATTGGAAGTCTATTTTTCAGTTTATCATTTCTTGTAGGTTTAAATCACAATGAATCTTGCTGATTTTGTTAGCAGTTCTCAATAAACTCGTACCGGATGTCTGTTTAAAATTTCAGCGCAATCTGTTCAGCGATTCGGCTGATTTTCAACGTACACACACGCACGCAGGAAAACAATTAGGGCCGTTTAAGTCGAATGGAAATCACTACGTTCGCTACGCTCACTCGTTCAATTAAACATGTTTTGAAATGCATATAACGCAGTGTAGTCCATCATCTGTGGCAATAGGGCCTACTATGGTAAACATAGCCAGTACGAAATACGTGAAAATATTGCAAGGTTTACTCAATCTACGAGCGGAATTTGGGGGTACCTTGACGTCCAACATTCGACAGACCTTGCATGGGCACGGCATTACACGGCCAGGCGAAAAACAAACAAAAAATATATTTTCAAAATCTAAAACATTGTCGTTAAAATAATTTCTAAACATAGGAAGTCTATTTTTCAGTTTATCATTTCTTGTAGGTTTAAATCGCAATGAATCTTGCTGATTTTGTTAGCAGTTCTCAATAAACTCGTACCGGATGTCTGTTTAAAATTTCAGCGCAATCTGTTCAGCGATTCGGCTGATCTGATTTTCAACGTACACCCACACACACACACGCACGCAGAAAAACAATTAGGGCCGTTTAAGTCGAATGGAAATCACTACGTTCGCTACGCTCACTCGTTCAATTATGAACGTATTACAAAAAAAAGAATACACTAACTCCAGAAAACGTTGGATCATCACTCAACAATAAATAATAATAATAATAATAATAATAATAATAATAATAATAATAATAATAATAATAATAATAATAATAATAATAATAATAATAATAATAATAATAATTAAATAATAATAATTTTATTTTTTTATTTATTTTTTATTAAAATAATAATATTACATGCAATTTTGTATTATAATACTTTGACATCGTTGTCCACAAAGCCACATACGTGGCTTGTCTGTGGATTATGATTAGTTATATTATTATACATGGATCAGACAGACTTAGTTGAATATTACATTATATTATACAAAAAAAGTTCATAGGCTAAATTAAAACTTAAAAAATAATTATAAAACAACGAGAATACTACTTTACAATATTGAAATTTGATATAACAGAATAGGCGTGTACATTCCAACACCACAGAAAGCGCAACTGTACAACAAAAAACAGTTTATGAATTAAATTATATTAAAATAAAATGAATTAAAAGTTAATCAGTATCCATGGAACAAAGTAAGTAAGTTTTAAGTTCTTTTTTGGCCTCACTAAACGATTGGAAATTTTTCATGTCCTCTGGTAATTGATTAAATATATGCGGAAAGGAATACTCAAGAGTTCTCTGTCCGTACTTATTGACATATTTTGGAACATTGAAGTTAGTTTTTAGCACAAATCTTGTAGTATATTGATGGTCATTTCGTGAAATTTTGTAGGTGTCGCTAAAGTAATAATAATAATAATAATAATAATAATAATAATAATAATAATAATAATAATAATAATAATAATAATAATAATAATAATAATAATAATAATAATAATAATAATAATAATAATAATTCTGGCCTAGACTCATAAGGGAGTCAATTGAAATTTCAAAAACACCTAACAATATGAATGGAGATGTAGGTGGTTACAAATAAGTGATTCGTGGATTCTTGCCATTAATTTAATTAATCACCTCTCAGCGGAGAAAATGCGTTCAAACCAAGAACTACCACCAGATCAACAACAGCATCAACAGCATCTTCATCCACAAGACCAACCTACACCACTACCACCACCTCCACAACCACCTCAACCACCACAACAACAACAACAACAAATAGAGCCGTCCACCGCCATCCTGGCAGTTCCAAGAAGAAGTGAACGTTTGCAACAGAGGCAAACAAACGAAATAACAGCAGTCCCTTGAAAATGTCATCCACAGTGATGACGCTACGTCGGGAAATCAAGAATAATGTAAATTATTCACCATTACGACGCGACGAAACATCCCGTCAATGTTATAATTTCTTTTCAATAATAATAATAATAATAATAATAATAATAATAATAATAATAATAATAATAATAATAATAATAATATAATAATAATGATAATAATAATATAATAATAATAATAATATAATAATAATAATAATAATAATAATAATAATAATAATAATAATAATAATTTTTTTTTTTTTTTTTTTTCAACTCAATTTATTGTCACAAAACAGAATATCATTGATACATCTCAAAGAAACCCACAAAGCCCACTATGCGGGCTCATCTGTGGAATAAATAAAATCACATAATCTAAACAAAAACAACCATAGAGGAAGGAAACATGAAAAAAAAAAACATAAACAAATCATAAACATTAAGTAAACAAATTGAAGTAGATTAACTAGTAACTAACAATTAAATAAAACACAACACAACGTCAAGGCTTTTTAAGTTATTTAAACACAACATAAATAAAGCTAAATGATGGAGTACGAAACAAGGCAAAAGCAGAACAGATTTAGACAAGAGCACTCAATTTTGACAACAAATGTATTTTTATTTCTTGCTTGACCTCGGAAATTTTTGTAAAATGTAATAATTGATCAGGCAAGTCATTGAAAGACTCGGGGACTTAACACTCAATGCGCCTCTGACCGTATTTATTATTACTTCTAGGAACTTCAAATTTTTGTTTAACCTGACTACGTGTCCATTTGTTTCTCTGCACAAGAATTCTATAATCATTTTTAAAGTAATATTTTATTAAAAGTTGGTAAGTAAAAAAGCAGTCAACAGGAAGAAGATTGCAAAAGAGGTATGTCTCCCGAGTCGACAGAGTTTGACAATTACGTGGTCTTATTTGGCGTAATAGCTTATTTTGTAGTACTCGAATTTTATTTAAGTGGCAGTCAGTGGAATACCCCCACGCAAGTAGACCATAAGATATAATAGATTCTGCAAGAGCGATATAAATATTTCGCAACACTGAAAACGGTAAAACGTATTTAAGAAAAAACACTGTCGGAGGCAGGCTCGTAGGCGCTTACAGATCGAGTCAATATGAGGTACCCAGCTGAATGTTTATCAATCACTAATCCCAAATAAATATGCGAGTCAACATTCTCGAGAAAATCACTGCATGCACACGTAAGTGGATCTACTTGATTATGCAAACATTCATTGGAATAATAATAATAATAATAATAATAATAATAATAATAATAATAATAATAATAATAATAACAATAATAATTTATCATGGGAAGCCTGCCCATTGCCCAGGGTGCTCTAGATAGACACCTGAAGAGGGGCTTCAGGTTGGGTTGTCTGAGGACTGTTTAATAGGACTCAATCCCTTTAATATAACGACTAAAGAAAACCTCGGACGGGATTTGAACCCAGGACCTCCAGAATCAAAGTCGAGCTAACACTGTCGGTACACTCAACAATACTTTCACATCGATATTCTATTCGGTTTTTAGGGAGCGAACTTCCCCTGTAAGTATCACTTTCCTGCCCGTTTGTCTCGTACGTCTGTGCGTGTGTCTCACGATAAACACTGAACAAGACTTCCGTTTGACGCGCGTTATTTTTGTCATTGCTCGGCAACAAGGGTGTTACAGAATGTTTTTGGTGACTCATTGGAGCGGGGCCAGAATCCCAACCCCAAACTTTCCACACAAAAAACTCGGCACCTCCACCAACAACGAAGTTTCTTTTGGTTTCAGATAAGAATGCCTCGGCTTAGGGATCGTAATCGCACCACTGTCGCCTTCCGACTACCTTCGCACTGAGGCCACCAGCTAGGAAATTGCACATAACAGAGAACCAACGATATTCGCCATTAAAACTGCTTCCGAAAATGAAAACAACTTATTTTAGGTAAAGACTTATTCATGTATTGGAAGATTAAAAAGAATCGTGCGAGAATTGGGACACATATCGAAAGCGTATGATCCTCCAAACACTATAGGTTGTTTGATTTACTTACTCCTTTTGACTAAGGTGGCAGTGCAGTGACGTCATGACTCATGGCACTTTCCGGTTGCTACACTTTGCTACCAATAATAACACGCTCTGCCGAGTCCGTGGCCGGCCATTGGCGGCGATACTAACGGGGTTGGGGGGTTTAGGGGGGTTTACAGCCACCTTGGTAAAACGAATGCTTTGCCTGTTTGCTTCGTCATTATACATAAAAAAAAAGGTTGAACTAAAATGGTCCACTTCGCGTTTTTCTTGAGTTTCACAGTTGTGAGAGTTTGAGATCACAGCTAGTTGCTGTAAAACATTGTTTACAGAGTCCGAGTCCAAGTGCAGGAAGTTTAGTTTTAGTTTTTGAGCTATTAATTTAAGTTATTTCAAAACTGCCTCTATTATTGTGCATACCATACTTTGATACACATGATGGTTTAGTTAGGCAATCATATTAAAATTTACCGCCCAAAATCAACCAAGTGTCAGCGATTTGTCAATGAATCTCTGCTTATCTTCAATCACGCAAGACCCCCCCTGGCACTGCATCAATAATGTCAAATGTAGCGCTATGTAGACCTAATTGTTCATTTTTGTGTGCGGAGCACACTACACTCTTTACAATTCCACTCAACACTTTCCTTTGTACTAATGCAGTCTTACTTGTTGGTTCCTTAACATCTATAGTGCACACAAACTGCACACATTTGACTTTGTACGCCAGCACGAACTTCTTTCCCACAGTCCGAGCATTTATTCCCATGTGCCAATGTCAAAATAATGAACGTGGATTCTAACTCCAACTTTCGCACAATTAATAATAGCTCACAATTTTTATTTGAAGTCGAATGTCTTTACATTTTAAACACTTTGGCGTAAACACCCCGATCGGGATGGATTTTTAACTTCTGAATTTGTGTTAAAATATTAACAATTCCACCTACAGGAGTGTTTCCCGACTAACCAAATCGAGAAATAATTAAACAAGTTTTAAATCAACTAAAGAAAATCTCTTTTTATGTTGCAAGTTGCAAGTTGGAAAAAGAAAAAGCTTATGGATTTTCTTTACATGTTTAAACAGAAGATTTTTTGTGTGAAAGCTAATTTTATTAAACGTGGGTGCGAAGCGACTGAGTGTCTCCATTCAACTCAAACGGGGCTTATCCTGTGATGAGTGTGATTCTGTGGGTGGGTCTGTGGGTCTATGTGTGATGAGTGTGATTCTGTGGGTGGGTCTGTGGGTCTATGTGTGATGAGTGTGATTCTGTGGGTGGGTCTGTGGGTCTATGTGTGATGAGTGTGATTCTGTGGGTGGGTCTGTGGGTCTATGTGTACATCGAATCAGCCGAATCGCTGAATAGATTGCGCTGAAATTTTAAACAGACATCCGGTACGAGTTTACTGAGAATGAGAACTGCTAACAAAATCAGCTAAATCCATTGCGATTTAAACCTACAAGAAATAATAAATTGAAAAATAGGCTGGTAATGGTAGGCATTATTTTAACGACAATGTTTTTGTTTTAGAAAAAATATTTTTTGTTTGTTTTTAATTTTGTCTGGCTGTGAAATGCAGTGCCCAAGGCGTATCGAATGTTGTACGCTCAAGATACCCCTAAATTCCGCTCGGAGATTGAGTAAACCTTGCAATATTTACACGTATTTCGTACTGGCTACGTCGTGGCTGGCTGGTTTTCCATAGTATTGTCACAGATGATAGACTACATGCATTTTAAAACATGTTTAATAATTTTAAAAATACAATCTAGAAATTACAAAATCTTTCCCGACCAGGGGATTGAACCCAGGTCTCCCACATTTCGGGTATAAGGGCGCCTTAGCCAACTAGAAAAGGAAAACGCCATAGTCGTTGTTAGACGAGTGAGCGAGTCATGTGTTGAGAGTGTACCCGGGAACATTTGCATTGAAGTTTGATAATTATATTGGTATAAATAATAGGGTTTTTAAGTATAGTTGGTTGGCTATATAAAAGCGCGTCAACTGTAAGGCTATAATGCTCCCCTCTAGCCTATGATAGGCCAGGGAGACCTAAGGTAGGAGGAAGAATGGGAATGTTACCGGGTACTCACAACACATGGCTTACTCACTCGTCTAACAACTACTTTGGCGTTTTCCTAGTAACTTTCACTACGAGAATTTTGCAAGCTCTCTGTATTTCAAAAGCATTTTGTTCTAAAGACCCAAATGTTGGGGAAAATAGAAAGGGCGCCAAAATTCACAGTCCAATTTAAGAAAAAAACATTTAATTGTAAACATTTCCATAAAGATGTATTTTGTAGGTTTCCTCAGTCGTAAAAAAGTTTATGACATTATATTTTCTCCTAATTTTTAAATGTAGAAAACTATTTCATGTCCCGAAATTACATACAATTTGAAATTTTCAACGTCGTACCGGCCTAAATAAAATAGCTGGCCCTTGGTCCTGGCAGAAGGCAAGCGCAGGACGGCACCCCTTACCTCGCAACCACCACTGGACGTCGTACCGGCCTAAATAAAATAGCTGGCCCTTGGTCCTGGCAGAAGGCAAGCGCAGGACGGCACCCCTTACCTCGCAACCACCACTGGACGTCGTACCGGCCTAAATAAAATAGCTGGCCCTTGGTCCTGGCAGAAGGCAAGCGCAGGACGGCACCCCTTACCTCGCAACCACCACTGGCCAACTGGCCAACAAGTGGATTTCTACTCCAAAATTAACCAACCTATCATATTATGAGTCTACATATCTCCGCAGGGCGGCGGATCCTAGCTAGCTTAGCTTCAACTAGGAATTCAAGATAGGCAAACGCTTTCGTATGCCTAAGCCGTGAATGTTAGTACTGATTTTAGTTGTTTACATGATCACGTAGTACATACAACATAAGAATGAAACAAATAATACGTAGAAAACATCAATATTACAAAATACGGAATTACAAAGTACAAAGTACAAAATATAAAACAGTTAGGCATATGCCTTAATTATTCATTCATTCATTCATTAATTAATTCATTTAGGGTTTCTTTGAAGCATATCATTACATATTGTGAAGAATATAACATTCACCGCTTAATGCCCTTAACATTTTTTTTTTTTAAATTATGTAAAACCTCAACCCAAACTTGACCATTTCCTGTTCATCGGAAAGGGTATTAGCCACGAATTACGATTCAAATTCCTACGGAAATAAAACTGAAACTGAAATTGTCTGTAATCTCTATATAATATTATCTGTTGTAACCAACTTTTCTCTTATTTTCATTTTCATCACTGGTATTGACAAAATAAACATGAATCTGGACCAGCTTTATAGTGTAGAGCTGTAAGAAGCAATTTCACATCTTTCACAAAGTTAAACACATAAGTCATACATTGATACTATTTACTGCCCAATTTAGCCAAACATTTTCTTTGTGATGTCGAAGGTTGACCCTATTTTGGTCTCTATTTATACTTGTTTATTTTTGTCGACTGATCAACAAGAACTCTCTAGTTCCCCCCCCGTTCTATCATTTTCTATAAAATTGCTGTTCCGACGGCTAGTTTTGTCAACCACGTTTATTTAAAAAAAAAATTGTAGCCTAATATGTATAAATGGAAGCATATCGATGGAATCTTTTTATCTTCAAAGTCCAACTCGCTACCTTCCCGTGGTTTGGCCTGTGAGTAGGGGAGTAGTGTATTCCCCAAAACTAAGGGCGAGCTCTGGCCGGTTGGGGTGCGTGTTGCAGAGAGAGCTCTCGCGCAACTTTTTATCACACCTTTCTTAATTCACACAGCCTTACCCATATTTATTTTCTTCTTTCACTTTTTTCGTCTCCATACTTGCCGGCCCTCTCTGCAACGAGCACTCCTCCGTTCCCACCCAGTTTAACCCATCCTATCCAACATCCTCACTCCTTCCCATTAACCCCCCTCGTCTTCCCTTACGTTCCTCCCATCGGAAAGAAGAAAACGTGGTGGTAATCCACAATGGAAAAATAAAATTTGGAAGATTCCAATACAATTGACATGGGCACTGATAACTCTACTGTTGAGTGCCCTAAAACAACATTAACTATGGTTTTTTAAAATAAATATGGATTTTTTCAACTTTGGAATCCAAAATCTAATCTTTTCTAAAAGATCAAGTTTTTTTAACGTAAAAAATTCTAACATTCGCACATTTTATGCAGCGTTAAGATAGAAAACAAAATGTTGGGTCCCGGTCTTTTGCACTATAAAGGGTTAAAACCAGAACTCATACTAACCCACTGGAGAAACCTCAAGTCCCCATCTAGCTGTTACTATTGTATTGAACAATATTAAAAATATCAACTTTAAAACTGTAGTATCCGTGAGAAGCACTCAACCAGTGCATGACATTGCGTCCTTGGCGCTCGACCTTGACCGTCGTACCCTCCCTTCGAGCGAACCCTGGTCTGCCACGTCGGGGGAGTGGAGTGGGAGGGGAATGACCCGCCAGGTACGAAGATGCACCGTTATTACGTCATTTAGCATCCGAAGACGACCTCGCGTCAAGAGACCGCGGCCAAGACACCGCATTCCACAGCTTGAAGGCAGTAGGGCTCGGTAGTGATGGAGTGTGTACATAAGTGTTCTTTTTCTCTCGTTAGAGACAACTGAAACACCTAAGATAAGATATTATCAGGTCTTCGTTACCATTTAAATATTTTTGTTTCTTCCACACCATGTGGATATTCCACATCATTTGGATATTCCGTACCATTCAGTTACCCCGCAATATTTGAGTCCCTTTTATTTCCTTCGTAGCAATTAATATAGATTATTCCGCGACATTTTGTTCTCCCAGATAATTTAGATCCTCCAAAACATGTATTTGATGTCGTTGTCGTTGTCGTTTCGTCGTCGTTGTCGTTGTCGTTGTCGTTGTCGTTGTCGTTGTCGTTGTCGTTGTCGTCTTCGTCGTCGTTGTCGTCGTCGTTGTCTTCGTCGTCTTCGTCGTCGTTGTCGTTGTCGCTCATCCTTCCACGCGACTATGAAGTCGATCGACTAACTAAATCGCTCGAGTAACTTTTTTTCGTGGGTGTAAATTGTGAGCAACGGTTTTGACGTGAGACTGTGAGAGTATGCATTTATGCAATTATTAACAAAATCACACATTCGCGATAAAATAATTTTGTCGAGATTTATTCTACTTGTTTCAAAATGTCTGCGTCGAGAAAACTAGATTGAAATTAAATAATTGCAAAATAATGCTCAATAAAACAATAACACTTTATCCTTCCAAGCGACTCTCCGATAATGCGTAGACTACTAAGTAAGAGCAAATACATAAATCTAGCTACCCACAGAAAAACAATTGCAATTTTTCTCTTAGTTCACTGTAAACCTCAAAAAGCTAATACGAATATGGCGATTTTGTAAGAGAACGCTCTAATTAATCAATTATCATTTTGATAGGCCACTTTTTAGGGGAATAATCGAAAGATTCATATGAAAATCGCGCTTTGTGCATTTTTGTTATATTACCGGCTTGTCATCTCTATTCTCTTGCATGCACCATTCTTTTAAACGCGACATCAAAATTAATATCGTTCGCGAATCCGTCTCGACAATAGTAAGCTAGTCTTGCCTAGTCACGAGTCCATACGTTTTACAGCAATTCCAAATCCCAATATTTGCACCTCTTATTTGCTTCCAAGAAAATATTTGTGACCCGATGATACGAAATTTGTAAATGAAAAAGTAATATATTCGCATTTCATTTGTTGGGTGGCTGACTGGGTGCATGATATGCTTTGGAGTGGTCACGTGGAAAGGTTAGTGGGGCTCTTCCCCAAGCCCCTACGCGCCGCTCTGGCGCTGACTGATGTCTTCAGTAACCGGATGCAGTGTCGCCCCAGGCAAAGCTAATGTCGTGAATCGCGTTTTTAGGGTGAATGGTTTACTTGGAAATCTCTTCGTAACTTGATTAGCGTTTATTATATTATTATAATTTCGTTTACAACCTGGTTTAACGAAGACGGACTTGGTACATTGTGCAGACTTACTTTCGTGCGTCGAACGAACGAACGCTTTCGAGTCGCGTTGATGGAAGAGCGTTTTTGCTTGACTAATTATGTCATTTTATTACTTTTTGTGATGTGATTGTTAACGTTTCGTTCGAGTACGTGTTATTGGGTGAGTTCTGCAAAGACTTCAATTTCGCTACCATGAGAAAAATAACTCTGGATAGTTTGTTGTTTGTAGACCTACACTTTCTACCGGACAAACGGTTAATCCGATCTTAATGAAATTTTGAAAGGATTTTGGCATCTGACGAGACATGAAATTAATTAAGGATATAAATAGTCAATCGAAAATCTCATCCATCAACGCGACTGGAAAATGCGAGAAACCGTAAACCTATATATACCTCGCCTCCTCCTTTCGAATAGTACCAAGGGGGCTTAACGTCCCAACCGAAAGGACGGTGTACCTTTGACAGTCATATAGGTTCCTCTACTAACCCGTACTGCCGAGCAGACGTCGAGGAGAACGAAGCCGTTACACTAGCTCTTGAACCCTCCATCTGCTCTAACCAGCGGTATACGTGAGTTTCAGGGTAGAGCAGTCAACCAACTCTACCCCTGACCACGCCCGATTCTGCTTAACTTCGGTGTTCGAGTGGGAACTGGTTAAACGACCTCGGCTAAACCGCTGGATATAAAATTTTAAAATGGCATACAATGAATAAAACGGATTGCAGAGTTCTGTTCTTGCGAGGGTGCACAATAACACAGAAATTAAATGACAAATTTATAATATGATATAATGAATTCTTTCGAGTTTCCGACGGTTCGGGCAGATCTCCATGCCCATTTAGGTAACGACATACAAAAAAAACATAAAGTAAACAAACAAGACAATAACAAAGAATAATAGACAAAACAAGTCACTGCAACTGGTCAGAATTACGTTACAGATCTTTGCGATGACCTTAACAGGCGTTTGTCAGGTGCTTCAGGTGGCTTCTTCCTTCTTCTACCCACTCTAGCCGGAGGAAGAATTGCATTTTCCGTGGCAACTGGGGATAATATTTTTAAAAATAAATGGAAAACTCGAAAGAATTCACTATGTCACATTAAATCCGAGAAAACCTACGTAGAAACATGTATATAGTATATATGTTTTGTCTTAAGCTTTCGTGATCCATGTTTTACTGCTATAACTAATTTTACGGAAAATATTACACAGTATTATATAAAATTTATTTTATTCCCAATTTCCCATCGTTTCGGAAAACTATGTTTCCATTTTCAAGGGAAGGGTAAAACACAATTCAATATAACAACAGTGAACAACAGCATTATAAAAATAAACAAATAAAAACATAAAACACACTACCTTGCAAACATAGAAAATTAAAAAGATCCAACTGCAGTGACCCTAAAAACAAATAAAATGGTTGTATTGTGAGTGTGACTTCTTGTGACCATTCTAGCAGGCCTATCGCTGTCTTCGTGTCTTGGTACCACAGGCGGCTCAGTATTAGTATTAGTAGTTTTAGGGCGCTTCAACGGCAAAGATTATTCGCGCAAACAGGAGGCGGCTCAGTCTCATACTTTTCAAGAGCTGCAGTATGACTTCTAGTCATCATTCTGCTTTGCGCGTTTGGCTCAATCGTGGAAGCCTGTGTTGGTTGAGAAGTTGGTCAAAGAGAGCGGTACAACAACTGATATAGTGTCTGCAGTTCTAGACGAACGTGGGACAGTCCGGACGGACCCAACCATCTTGTCTAGAAATGAGGAATCCAGCAGAATGAGACTAAGTCATACTGCAGCTCTTGAAAAGTATGAGACTGAGCCGCCTGTGGTACCAAGACATGAAGACAGCGATAGGCCTGCTAGAATAGTCACAAGAAGTCACACTCACAATACAACCATGTGATTTGGTTTTAGCGTCACTGCAATAGGATCTTTGTAATTTTCTATGTTTGCAAGGTAGTGTTTTTTTGTTTCTATTTGTAAAACGAGTGAGCGCAGCGAACGGAGTGATCTCCATTCAACTCAAACGGCTCTCATTCTGTTAGTCTGCGTGTGTGTACGTTGAAAATCAGCCGAATCGCTGAACAGATTGCGCTAAAATTTTAAACAGACATCCGGTACGAGTTTATTGAGAACTGCTAACAAAATCAGCTAGATCCATTGCGATTTAAACCTACAAGAAATAATAAATTGAAAAATAGGCTTCCAATGTTTAGAAATTATTTTAACGACAATGGTTTAGATTTTGAATAGATATTTTTTGTTTGTTATTTACCTGGCTGTGAAATGCCGTGTACGTAAGGTTAATCAAATGTTGCACGTCAAGGTACCCCCAAATTCCGCTCGTAGATTGAGTAAACCTTGCAATATTTTCACGTATTTCGTACTGGCTATGTTTAGTAGGCCCTATTGCCACAGGTGATGGACTACACTGCGTTATATGCATTTCAAAACATGTTTAATAATTTTTAAAATACAATCCAGAAATTACAAAATCTTTCCCGACCAGGGGATTGAACCCACGTCTCCCATATTTCGGCTATAAGGGCGCTTTAGCCAACTAGACTAGGGAAACGCCAAAGTCGTTGTTAGACGAAAGAGCGAGTCATGTGTTGAGTACCCGGGAACATTTGCATTTAAGATTGATAATTATATTCATATAAATAGTATTTTTTTTAAGTTTAGTTAGTATACGGGCGCGTCAACTTAAGGCCATAATGCGCCTCTCTAGCCTATGATAGGCTAGGGAGGCCTAAGGTAGGGGTAAGAAAAGTAATGTTACGGGGTACTCAACACATGGCTCACTCACTCGTTTAACAACGACTTTGGCGTTTCCCTAGTTTATTTTTATAATGCTGTTGTTGTTTTATTGAATTTTGTTTTACCCTTCCCTTGAAAATAGAAACATAGTTTTCTGAAACGTTGGGAATAAAAGTTATTTTATATAATACTGTGGGTGATATTTTCCGTAAAATTAGTTATATATAATATAATTATGTACATTGCACACATTGTGTTTTTGGTTTTCAGTGTGGTTTTGTTTTATTTGTTCCAACGTTTCGGGCAGTTATCCCTGCCCATCTTTGTTTGTTTGTTTGTTTTGTTTGTTATTGATATTGTTTAATATTTTAATTTTCTTGAAGAAGGGCAGGGAGAACTGCCCGAATCGTTGGAACAAATAAAATAAAACCACACGGATTAGGCCTACCCGAAAATACAGTGTGACTATGTGTGCATATTCAATCCGTGAAAGTCTGTGGTGTGACTATGTGTGCATATTCAATCCGTGAAAGTCTGTGATATATATATATATATATATTATAGGAAAGTGGAAACAAGGAGCCAACTCGATGGAACACTATTCCATTTCCACCCGCGGGCGAAGTAGCTGTCACTCGGCCGGCGGTTATCTTTTGTAAGGAACAATTGGAAGCTCAAGCTGGGTGCGTTTTAAACATTCGCCTTATCAATACTTGCATTTATATATGGTTTATTGTGCAACTTTATCTCGAGAAGAATTTGTTTAACCTGATTTATTTAAAAAAACGTATGAAATGAATTTATTTAGCCTCCGATGTAATATATCAAACTTTCATTGCACATCTCGGTTGGAATGGTCACCCGAACACAATGTTCGTAATAATGTACTATGATTATCACAGAGAGCTGTGTGAGAGCTCCGCTTGGTGGCAGCACCTGCATTCCATGTCCCAACTGACGTCACCCGACCGTGCAGGACATTTGCATGGGAATGGCTGTCCAGTCTCCAGCACTGTAATTTGGGCTAATAAAATTCAAGAGCTCGCCTCACCTGTCAATCGGGCCTAAGATGATCGGTCGACCAATTGCTAGCAATCGGGGAATGTAGAAACAACTTGTGATATTCGCGTCGTCCGCAAATAGTGCTCAGCGTAGTCTGGTGTCACGTGGTTAGAGCGCGAGAGCGAGACTGACAGACGCTCATTCATGCACTCACTGCAACCATAATACGTAGGCCTAAACGTACTGATAAAACTAACACGAAACAGTCCAAACAAGCATATTTTAATACACGGCAAATACAACGCACTACGCAGTCGTATCTAGAATTTGTTGCATATCTGTTACTGTGATGTAAAACATTGCTTGCATAAATCAAGAGGGATAGGTTTTTGAATTTCATTTTCATTTTGATTTATTTGAACGGTAATGATTATATACAGAAAAACACTTTCAATAGATACAACAATATATAAATTAAAACCAGTTAGGTATGCATAATAGAATTAATGAAATTTTCAATTAAACCTACAAAACAGCTCATAAAGCTGACTAAGAAATTGGAAAGTGTCAGACATCTCCGCATCATTGGGAAGAATCAATTTGATTTGAGAGGGTAATTGATTTGATTTGATTTGATTTGATTGATTGATTTGATTTATTCGAACTGGCAATGTTTTACATACACACTCACAAATATACAACAAAATAGATGAATGAAACAAATTTTCAGAAATATCGCCCAGTTGACTTAGTATCTGCAAATTTGAGGCCGAACCAAGGACAATTTGCAACAGAAATATCAACACAACAACAGAAGTCTTTCAAATAAAAAAATGTCAATTGTTTAAAATACATTTTGTGGCCAGCAGAGGTCAATAAAGGTCACATTTGGTATGTTTTCAATATAATTTAATTAACGTTTTTCTATTGGTACAATAATTAAACGAGTGAGCGCGGCTTATTCTGTTAGTCTGCGTGCGTGTGTGTGTGTGTACGTTGAAAATCAGCCGAACCGCTGAACAGATTGCACTGAAATTTTAAACAGACATCCGGTACAAGTTTACTGAGAACTGCCAACAAAATCAGCTAGATCCATCGAAATTTAAACCTACAAGAAATAATAAATTGAAAAATAAGCTTCCAATGTTTAGAAATTATTTTAACGACAAAGGTTTTGATTCTGAAACTAGGCCGCTTCGCGAATGCTTTTTTAAATCGCGTAGATGGATGAGCTTTTTTAAAAAGTTTTTTGTATACGTGAGTTCTCTTTACTTCTTCAAGTTCCATTGCAAAATCATTTTTGTTAAATTAGGATAATTTTTATAAAGTAGTACTAATTGCTATGGTAATTAGAATGTCAAATATCTGTAGGCCCGAAGATTGCTTTATGAACGAATTGTAGGCGATTGTTGTCAAGTTTCTATAGTTACTTGTTAATTATTGTTATGCACCTCAAAAATCTCATATTAAAACCTTTATTTCTATGGATTCTGTATAACTTTTTCAACTTTTTCTTTCACAGGGTACTACTGCACCAGAACCTCTATGTCCATGTAAAATATGAACGTTGTAGCCGTAGCTGTTTGGTCAGAGTCGGCCCAAATGTTACAAAAATATCGCGCTGAAAATACGATTTTCCTGAGAAATATTTATTCGATTGCACCCAAAAACGTGGCAGGTCTAAGTTCAGAGATTTCAAAGGTCCCCTCCATTTTTCATCAAGATCGCATAATATGCCGTTTGCCCGGTAGTGTGCGAACAAACAGACAAAAATAAAAAAAATAAAAAAATACACGGGCTAATTTTTTGGGGGGTCAGTGAAATTTAAGTCTTCGCTTCGACCATCCAATTATTAGGAAAACGCTTAAGTCCCGCCGCGTTGATGGATGAGCTTTTTAAAGTTTTAAGTTTGCGTGGAATATCTTTACTTTTGCAAGTGCTTTGTTTTGCTGCCTACGCATTGTAGGTGAATGTTGTCAAGTTTCTTTTGTTTCTTGTCAATTGGTATTATTTACCGTAAAAAACTTATATTAAAAGCTTCATTTCGATGGATTCTGGCTAACTTTTTCAACTTTTTCTTTCAAAAGGTAGCCTACTACATCAACATAACCTTAATGTCCATGTATAATATGAACGTTGTAGCCCCACCCGTTTGGTCAGAATTGGCCCAAATGGCACGAAAATATCGTACAAAAAACCAAAAATCTTATATTAAAAGCTTTATTTCTATAGATTCTGGCTAACTTTTTCAACTTTTTCTTTCAAAATGTACTACATCATCATAACCTTAATGTCCATGTATAATATGAACGTTGTAGCCCTACTTGTTTGGTCAGAATTGGCCCAAATGGCACGAAAATATCGCACAAAAAATCGAAAAAAATCGTAGAAGTACGATATTCATGAGAAATATTTCTTCGATTGTACCCAAAAACGTGGCAAGTCTAAGTTCAGAGATTTCGAAGGTCCTGTCAAATTTTCATCCAGATCGCAAATGCTGTTTGCCCGGTAGAGAGCGAACGAACAAACAGAAAAACAAACAAACAAAAAAAAAAAAAAAACAAAAAACACCCGAGCTAAATTTTTTTGGGGGTCGGTGAAATTGAAGTCTTCGCTTCACTCATCCAAAAAATATTTTTTGTTTGTTATTTGCCTGGCCGTGAAATGCCGTGTCCAAAGTTTATCAAATCTGGCACGCTCAAGGTACCCTCAAATTGCGCTCCGAGATTGAGTAAACCTCGCAATCTTTACACGTATTTCGTACAGGCTATGTTTTTCCATAGTATTGTCACAGATAATGGACTACACTGCGTTATATGCATTTCAAAAAATGTTTAATAATTTTTAAAATACAATCCAGAAATTACGAAATCTTTTCCGACACTTTCCTCCCACGACCAAGGCCCGATCGAGTAGCGTTATAGACTTCGTTTCGCTGCGCTCACTGGTCTAATAACAGTTTGTAGGACCAATGAACCTACGAGTACGTAGTCAAAAATCTGTTTACTTACGTAAAGGCGCACAAAAATCAAGTTGCGTACTAATAAAATTCACCAATAGTAGTTTCTCGCGTACTATATCGAGCAACTAAATTCACAGCCTATAAGTAGTAGGCATTGAGGTTGTCTTCGGGAAGATTTTATTTCCCAAAACTTATTACCTCGGTGCCAGCTATAAGAGGACTCAAATCTCCTAGAGAATGCGCTAGTGTCGAGGGGGTGTAGACTGTAGCACCGTCATGGCCGCCTAAGGAGGACACATTTGTAAACACCCATATCCTACACATGTTTTAAGCCAGCAGTGTAAATAAAATAAGTTTTTGGGGGACAAATATGTCGTAGAACCACTTAGTGAAGAAGAGGTATCGTGTGGCTCAAAATGAATTCAAAATCTAGTTGGATGAGCGTAGCGAGCGATGCAAAGATTCCATTTCACTACACTGGAGAAAAAAATCCGGAATGTTTTTCTTTTCTTTTCTTTTCTTTTTATTCTGTTTGTATTATTGTGTGTTTGTTAACACGATTCCGGCTAAACCGATACTCCAATAACGATGAAATTTTATTGAAGTCTTCGAAGTCTCTGAGCTTAGAACTGCCACGTTTTTGAGCGTAATCAAAAAATTATTTCTTATTAAAATCGTTATTTTACGATTTTTTTTTCGATTTTTAAAAAATTTCTTCGACCTTATATAACAACTTCATTTTTTATTCGATTGTAATGATTTTTTCACAGAACCTTAATTTTATAAATTTATATATTCGTGTGAAATTTGAGCGCAATCAAAAAATGTTTTATTATGAAAATCGCAATTTTACGATTTTTTCGATTTTTAAAACATTTCTTCGATTTGTAACACCTACATGCATTATCCGATTGTAATGATTTTTACACAGAACCTTAATTTTATGAATTCATATATTGGGGTGAAATTTGAACGCAATTAAAATATAATTTCTCGTGAAAATCGCAATTTTACGCTTTTTATAAAAAAAAAATCTTCGACATAACACCTGCTTGCTTTATCCGATTGTAATGATTTTTTTACAGAACCTTAATTTTATGAATTAATATATTGGTGTAAAATTTGAGCGCAATCGAAAAATAATTTCTCATGAAAATCGCAATTTTATGCTTTTTTCGTTAAAAAAAAATTACGCTCATCCAACAACGCGCCTGAAAAAGCGTTTGCGAAGCTTCCTAGTATTTGCAATATAGATTTATAAGAGTTTATAGTTAAAATATACACGGATATATTGTACCACAGTACAACACTGTAAAAGGTACTTAAAATTATTGGATGAGGGTAGCGAGCGTAGCGAGCGAAGCGAAGATTCCATTTCACTACACTAGAGAGAAAAATCCGGAATGTTTTTTTTCCTCTGTATTTTTGTCTGTTTGTTAACACGATTCCGGCTAAACCAATACTCTAATTGCGATGAAATTTTCTGGAGGCCTTCGAAATCTCTGAACTTAGAACTGCCACGTTTTTGCGTTTTTGCGTTTTTGCCACGAATGCGCTATTCGCAAAATTATTTCTCATTAAAATCGCAATTTTACGATTTTTTTTCGATTTTTAAAAAAATTCTTCGATTTATAACACCTACATACTTTATCCGATTGTAATGATTATTCACAGAACCTTAATTTTTATGAATTAATATATTCCTGTGAAATTTGAGCGCAATCAAAAAATTATTTCTTATGAAAATCGCAATTTTACGATTTTTTAAAATTTTTAAAACATTTTTCGACATATAATACCTGCATGCTTTATCCGGCTGTAATGATTTTTTCACAGAACCTTAATTTTATGAAGTTATATATTGGTGTGAAATTTGAGCGCGATCGAAGAATAATTTCTCTTGATAATCACAATTTTACGCTTTATTCGTTTAAAAAAAAAATTCTTCGACTTATAACACCTACATGCCTTATCCGATTGTAATGATATTTTCACAGAACCTTAATTTTATGAATTTATATATTTGTGTGAAACTTAAGAGCAATCGAAAAATAATTTCTCATGAAAATCGCAATTTTACGCTTTTAATCGTTTATAAAAAACATACGCTCAATCGCTCATCCAACATCGCGCCTGAAAAAGCGTTTGCGAAGCTTCCTAGTTTCAATATAATGACAAATTTATTAATATCAACGCATAATGTTTATTTATATTCTATAATCTATTATAGACCAAATATGGAATTGAATTCAACACTAGAGTAGAGCACACAGTGTCTCAACTCTATTAAAATCAAGCAATAACAATACAGCCACGCAAGCTTTGTGAAGACAATAAAGCAGTAAACATTATGTGTTCCTTGATTACTAGGAAGCTTAGCAATCGCTTTTTCATGCGCGTTGTTGGATGAGCGTATGTTTTTTAAACGAAAAAAGCGTAATGATGCGATTTTCATGAAAAATTATTTTTCAATTGCGCTCAAATTTCACACAAATATATAAATTCATAAAATTAAGGTTCTGTGAAAATATCATTACAATCTAATAAAGAATGTAGGTGTTATAAGTCGAAGTTTTTTTTTTTATAACGAAAAAAGCGTAAAATTGCAATTTTCATGAGAAACTTTTTTTCGATCGCGCTCAAATTTCACACCAATATATATTAATTCATACACTTAAGGTGCTGTGAAAAAATAATTACAATCGGATAGAGCATGTAGGTGTTATAAGTCGAAGAATGTTTAAAAAAAAATTCAAATCGTAAAATTGCGATTTTCATAAGAAATATTTTTTCGATTGCGCTCAAATTTCACACGAATATATTAAATCGTAAAATTAAGGTTCAGTAAAAAAATCATTACAATCGGATAAAGTATGTAGGTGTTATAAGTCGAAGAAATTTAAAAAAAAATCGAAAAAAATCGTAAAATTGCGATTTTAATGAGAAATAATTTTCGATTGCGCTCAAAAACGTGGCAGGTCTAAGTTCAGAGATTTCGAAGGCCTCCAGAAAATTTCATCGCAATTGGAGTATCGGTTTAGCCGGAATCGTGTTAACAAACAGACAAAAAAACATTCTGGATTTTTTTGTCCAGTGTAGTGAAATGGAATCTTCGCTCCGCTCGCTTCGCTCATCCAATTTGAAAGCAAAATATTCAATACTGGACAAAACAACAATAGAAAAAGAACATTGAGAGTACCAAGACAACATGGGCGTGTGCTTTATTTTCTCGGAATCATGGTATCCTTATGTATACTTATTATATTACTAGGAAGCTTCGCAAACGCTTTTTCAGGCGCGTTGTTGGATGAGCGTAATTTTTTCAAAACGAAAAAAAGCGTAATATAGAAATTTTAGTGAGAAATAATTTTACGATTACGCTCAAATTTCACACGAATATATAAATTTATAAAATTAAGGTTCTGTGAAAAAATCATTAGAATCGGATAAAGCATGTAGGTGTTTTAAGTCGAAGAAATTTATAAAATCGGAAAAAATCGTAAAATTGCGATTATCACGAGAAATAATTTTTCGATTGCGCTCAAATTTCACACGAATATATAAATTTATGAAATTAAGGTTCTGTGAAAAAAATCATTACAATCGGATACAGCATGTAGGTGTTATAAGCCAAAGCAATTTTAAAAATCGTTAAAAGTCGAAAAATTGCGATTTTCGTAAAAATCGTTTTTTGATAACGCTCAAATTTCACATTAATATATCAATTCATGAAATATAAGGTTCTGTGAAAAAATCTTTACAATCAGACAAAGCATGTAGGTGTTATAAGTCGAAGAATTTTTTTTATTTTTTTAAATCGAGAAAAATCGTAGAAAAAAATTGCGATTTTCATGAGAAATAATTTTCCGATTGTGCTAAAAAACGTGGCAGTTCTAAGTTCAAAGATTTCGAAGGCCTCCATAAAATTTCATCGCAATCGGAGTATCGGTTTAGCCGGAATCGTCAAAAAGAATGAAAAAAAGAAAAAAAAAAACACACCGGACTTTTTTCTCCAGTGAAGTGAAATGAAATCTTCGCTTCGCTCGCTTCGCTTATCCAAAAATTGTTATTATGAAAACCGAGATATAAATAGAAACAAAACAGGTCTTGAACCTAGGTCTCCCGCTGGCCGGGCGTGGACTAGATTAATGGGAGTGGTGATAATTATATCTTAAGAAATTGATGCGAATAATGATATCAAAATGCACCAATAATTCTCAGCAGCAAATACACTACCGCGGTCTCGGTGGTCTTTTGAGAGACATGGGTTCGATCCCTCGCCAAGGTTGGGTTTTGAAAATCGGGACTTTGTCCTTTTATTGTGATATACAAGGCCAACCTATTGTTTTCGGCCAAAATTAATTAGGTAGGTATGAATTTGATTTATTAATATGAAGACTACACTTTAAATAATATCTCAAAGAAAATTACCTAAGTGATAGAAAATGTGTTTTGTTTGCGAACTTCTTGTGGATTCCTAACACAAAATAACGAAACAGTACATGTGTTACCGACAGTGTTGATCGGGCGCTAAGCGCTCGACTCTTAATCGGGAGGTTACGGGATCGAATCCCGTTGAGTCCGGCAATCTTTACTGAAAGTTTTTCCCGAGGTTTTCCTCAGTCGTTAATGCGAATGCAAGAGATTGAGTCCTCTTAAACAGCCCTCGGACATCCCTTCACAATTGACCTATCCGCAACATACCTAGTTCATCTGAAGAGGGGCATATTGCACCTTATCATGTTTAATTCCGACGATTAAAAAAATTAGCGTGTGTTGAGTCACTTGTCTTCCAACAAGTGGCATCAGCAAAGATACACACTAATGGAAAGTGGGTAGGTGGATTGCAGACAGAGTATATTCAGAGTAGGAAATATGTAACACAAATAAAATAACGGTATGTAATTGGTTAACTCAGTCGGCGTTTGATGACGTTATCAGTGGCTCAAATGCATTTTTTATCGGAATGAATTATGTTTCTGATAAATATGATATTGAAGGATATTTTCCATTTAGGTGCTGCTTGTTCTTGTTGTGTGCTTGATAGAACATCACAATATTGTTCTCAATTAGTTAAATTCTTACGCGCGATGATAGCATGATTGTGTAGATTCTATCCTCTTTCGCGCGTTTCCAGCGTTCGCCGCCAGATTGGACATGGGAAGATGGAGCGCTCTCCCATGTTTTTTGCGTTTTCAAGGTGTTTCCCAGCCGCCATGAAACGAAAAATGAACGTTGAATACGTCATAATCAGAGCTATTTGGGTACCTGACAACCCATGCCAACTTAGTTGGGGTGCGATGGGGAATCCCTTGACCCAAATATGATTTCTAAAGAATGCAGTAAAGACGTCTGAAAAGAAAGTAGAATTTAAGAGGGGCTTAATTAATAAAAGAGCGGATAATTTTTTTTTTTTTTACGGGACATACCTCAGAATCAACAATTGTATTCAAATTACTGGAATCAGTTGCTCAAGTTCAAAATTAAATTTTTAGCAGCGGTTTTTTGTATATTATTTCTACACTCCTTTATCTACAACCTAAATATAAGTATTATTGGTTTTATATGGTTTCTGGCATTGCACGATTTTTTCCGTTAAACGGTACAAAATTTGAAATTGTACCGGCAGGCGAAAAAAATTGTGCAACGCAACAAACCATATAAATCCAAAAATCCTTTTATTTAGGTTGTAGATAAAGGATTGTAGAAATAATATACAAAAACCGCTGCTAAAAATTCAATTTTGAACTTGAGCAACTGATTCCAGTAATTTGAATACAATTGTTGATTCTGAGGTTATGTCCCGTCAAAAAAATTTCAAAAAAATAATCCGCTCATTTATTAAGCCCCTCTTACATTCTACTTACTTTTCAGACGTATTTACTGCATTCTTAAGAAATCATATTTGGGTCTAGGGATTCCCCAAGTTAAATATGAAATGAAACATTATCAAAATCGCTTTCCGTGACTCCTCTGCCAGGTGCCTAATTCGTTAGTGTTGATTTTACGGCGATTATGAACAAACGGATGAGTCTACAACATTAAAATTTTACATAGGCTTTAACGTTTTAGTTATAATATAGTGCCTTGTGAAAGAAAAAAAAAACGAAAGGAAAAAGAAAATATAAAACCATCGAAATCAAGTTTATACAGACCTAATTTCAATCTGTAACTTTTGAAACTTGACAAATTTTTCACAAAATTCAAACAAAATAGAAAAAACAGCCTTTCAACGAAAAAATACTAGCAGAAAAATATGCCCAGGATAAATGTCTCATAATTTTCACTATAATCGTCTATACTGGCCGTACTGCTCAACCCAAAAATAAATAACAAACTGTTTTGGCAATGTCAGATTATTATTGATAAACTATTTCCGTTGTTTTGATAATCTAAAATTTAGGAAAATTTTAAATTTTAATTAAGCCTATAGATGCACCTTTAACATTTTCTAGTATTACTTGAATGGTTTGAATCACGATTAATTTGCTGCAGTTCTGCAAACATAAAATATTACATATTATTATTTATTGTTAATGAATATATTTCTACTAAATGAGATTTTTCGTTTGCTTCCATCTGCGTCAAGTATGTGAAATTCGCACTACGAAACGGCAAGTGCAAAGGCATTATAGACTGCGTGACAGCATTAGCGACAGCGGATTAATCCTGCATATTGTTATGGAATTAATTTAAAAACATGTTTAAATTATTTTAAAATTATATCGATTGAATGCGATAATCAAAGTATTATTTTGAAAACTCTACGTGGAGTATTCGGCGTCGGAATGATATCTATTTACAACAATATTAATATTACCAAATAATAAGTTTAATTGATACCCATTCAAGCTATGCTACTAAAAAAAATATGTTAAAACTTTGATGTGTGAGCGTCAACATTCCTCACATCGACGAAGAAGAGCGAGAATGATTTACGTAACATGATAAAATTGACATTCTAGAGCGACGGTCGTTCGCCCGCAGCCAAGCGCAAGCGAATGCTTAACGACTAACTCGACGACCTGTATACTCCTACCCGAGTTGGGAGGTTTTCAGCTTTCTGCACACGCCGTCCCGAACGATTTACAATCTTGAAACTCGGTATATGACCTGATATGTCGTCCATGACCTACAAAAAAAAACGCCCGATCCGATAACCCGTTCTGTGTTCAAAACAAAAAGTACCTCAACTAGTCGAAAACCTTCCGGCTGGCTGGGTGCGTGGCTAGCTGGGGGATTCTGACGGAGAGGAATAAGAGCCTACAGAGAAAACGGTACATCTTAGAACTATGAAACTTGGACCACATTTAGATGTACCTCAGACTTATATACTTTTGCTTTCAAAACCAAAACCAAAACCATTTAAATTCAAAAACATTAATAAATATCTAACACATGGGCTCTATGCACGAAATTTGGCAAGGTGGTAGATAAAAATATCAGAATTAATAATCCGCCGACAGGCAAGCTATATTCCACCCCCAAACACCCCTTAAATCATCCCCTAAAATTGGAATAATTCATAGCTCTAACCCAAAATTGAATTTTTATTCAAATTAAGCTAGTTATTAAAATTATGTTTTAATGTGTTTTGACCATAGATATTAAACACCTATAGTAGGCTAGTTCAGCAGTCATTGGTCCACTTCCGTGACAATCTGAAGCCATCTTGAAATACCTGTTTGCATGTTAAGTAGATGGGAGCGATTAGTAGCCAAAATATTTTTAAAGATGGCCGTCAGTTTGACAGGTGAGCATACTAGCCAATAACACCAAATGATTACTAAATTCCTTTAGAGCCTATGCAATACCTTCTTATTGTTTCTGTTTGTACATGCCTATGCTGCACAAGCTAAAACCATATCAAACAATCCAGTAAAATACTTTATTGCATTTAAAAAGCATAAATTAAAACGCTAAATCGCCATCTTGAATATGGCAGAATGACTCTTCAATTTGCTACGCTCGCGTCTGTACGGACGTATTGGTGACTGCGGATCTAGCCAGGGTTGAGAAAAACCCGGGTTTTTCTGAAAAAACCCAACCCGGGCGGGTTTTTTCAGGGTTTTTGGGGTTTTTGGCGGGGTTTTGGGGGTTTTGGAAATTTCAAGCTAAATATGTGTAAAATGTCTATTTTGCACGTTTGCCCTATTATTGGTTAATTTTTCAAAGTAGGCCTATGCCTACACACAAAAATATTAGGTAGTAGGAAATAAAATAAGTTTTGTTTTAATTAGCATTGCCCAGTGATGCATTTTTTTTTTAGTGGTTAAGGCATCTCGGTTAGCGCTTAAATTTGAATTCGCATAATGAATAGTCTGAGATGTTCATTGTTCAGTTTCAATTTCATTATCATTATCTTGAAATATTTCATTAGTCCTATGTAGGCCTACTAGAGAGAGAAACTTTTATTTTTCAAGAAAAACAAAACTCTGTTCTACAAATACAACTGCCACAAGGACACAGAATAAAAACAACATACATTGATTAGCAACAATAAAAAAGTTTTAAATTTAAATACAAATACAAGAAATGAGTAATAATAAGCAATTCTTAGGCCTATGCATTGATTATTATTTGGAATTTGTGTAGTGTACTTACACTTGTACTTTGACTTTGTTTCAGTTTATTGTAATAAATAATTAATATGAATCTATTAATGTGTTTTACTCAAAAACCCCAAAACCCACTTTGTACTGGTTTTTTCAAGTGGGTTTTTGGTTGAAAAACCCGACGGGTTTTTTTGGGCTGGGCAAAATTTCTCAAACCTGGATCTAGCCCACTATAGGTGTTTAATATCTATGGTTTTAATCCAATCGGCC
Source organism: Sweltsa coloradensis (assembly GCA_024449915.1). Classification (NCBI taxonomy): domain Eukaryota; kingdom Metazoa; phylum Arthropoda; class Insecta; order Plecoptera; family Chloroperlidae; genus Sweltsa; species Sweltsa coloradensis. The sequence goes on along the minus strand of JAMZAV010002416.1, from coordinate 51,307 downwards.
TATTCTCATTTCCTAAACCACATTTTTTCAACCCCCATCCCTAATAGTTTATATTATTTTTACCTTGATTTCCGGCATTCACCATGAAGGCACCTAATGAGTTGTCACTTATAAGCATGAAATTTGGCATGGTGGTACATAATAATATGAAAAATAATCCGCCGAGAGGCAAGCGATATTCCACCACCAACACCCCATAAATCCTCCCCTAAAATTGGAATAATTCATAGCTCTAACCCAAAATAGAATTTTTATTCTAAAATTATGTTTCAATGTGTTTTCACCCAATCGGCCTATTCTCATTTCGTAAACCACATTTTTACAACCCCCATCCCTAATAGTTCATATTATTTTTACCTTGATTTCCGGCATTCACCATGAAGGCACCTAATGAGTTGTCACTTATAAGCATGAAATTTGGCATGATAATACATAATAAGATGAAAAATAATCCGCCGAGAGGCAAGCGATATTCCACCACCAACACCCCATAAATCCTCCCCTAAAATTGGAATAATTCATAGCTCTAACCCAAAATAGAATTTTTATTCTAAAATTATGTTTTAATGTGTTTTAACCCAATCGGCCTATTCTCATTTCCTAAACCACATTTTTTCAACCCCCATCCGTAATTGTTTATATTATTTTTACCTTTATTTCCAGCATTCACCATGGAGGCACCTAGAACGAGTTATCTACATGAAATTTGGCATGATGAATGAATGAATGAATGAATGAATGAATGAATGAATATGAAAAATAATAATCCCCCGGGAGGCAAGGGATATTTCACCCCCACTGTTCCCTACCACCCTTAACTTTGGGAAAAACGTTAGGTCGTATTTAATACAATTTTAATATTTTAATTTCTGATTAAAATATGCATGTGTTAAAATCCAGTCAACAAATCATTCACACAAAAACCACAATTTTTCACCGCCCAACCCTAATATAGTGGTCTTAACGAAAGAATGCAGGTGGCTCGAAATTGTTTTCCCAACATAACAACTTTGTCAATTATTGTTCTTTTCACGCTAGCTCAGCGTGGATCTTGCACACGGAGGAACTCTGTGATCTAGCACAGAGTATTTTTGCTTGCGTTGGTAAACGATATTTCTCTTTCATACACAAAGGCGACATTCCTTTTACCGCGCATTCATTCCACCCCCACCACTACCAAGCATCTGCATTCTTTCGTTGGAGCCAGTATACTGATACTTTTAGTGACAAACACTGTATAGTAAGTAAAGTTACCAGCATGAATTTTAGCATGGTGGTAGATAAAATTATAAGAATTACTATTCCGTTGGGAGGCAAACGATATTTCACCCCTAGTGCCCTCAACCATCCCTTAAAATTGGAATTGGTTCTAGGTCGTATTCTATACATTATAATTATTTAAATTATCCAATAAGATTATGCTTAAGCATGTTTAGGTCCAATCAATCTATAATTTCACATGTTTTTTTTTACTTCCACCCCTAGTAGTGATTTATTTGAACACACCAGCATGAAATCTGGCATGGTGGTAGATAAAAATATAAGAATTACTATTTCGTTGGGAGGCAAACGATATTTCACCCCTAGTGCCCTCTACCATCCTAGGAAGTGAATCAAACTCCGTCTAAGCCGTACATCCGAGCAATTTAGATGGAAAATTAGATTTGAAATTTCCCTCTTTCTTTGAATAATCGATTACAAGTTTTTCACGACTTGATATGAAACAAACAGTAAAAAGATGTGATATCCCCCCAAAATTCAAATATTTGTAAAAAAAAAATAAAAAAAGCAGCAGCCAAAGCTCTCCTTCAAAAGTCTTCGGCTGTGAATGTTGTGAGATATATAATTTGAGAAAATCTTTTCATTCTATCTCCCTAGTTTCGCATTGAAAAGAAGTAAGATCATTTCTCCCTTTTGACGAGCGCCAAACCAACCATTTTCGTGGTAAAAAAAGTAAAAATTTTAAACTCAAAATCATTAAAAAAATTACTTGGCCATTGCCATTTTAAAGTTTTTAAAGTTCTCGTAATGATCCAAATTGGCTTGTTTGGCCAAACAGGTAGACGCGTCGCCGTTAGGATAAAAGAACATTCCAATGCTTTAAAAGCAGGAGACAAGAATTCGGCCTTGGCACATCATCCGAAAGCTCTCTCTCATGTTATAGATTTCGAGAACACTAGAACTATTTGCCCGGTTCAGCGACTCCAGACCCGCATCATCAGGGAATCTGCAGAGATTGAAACCGGCCTCACAATCTAAACACGAGAGACGATAGCCAAAGTCTTCCTCGTGCCTGGAAGCCAATTCTGATGCGTCGTCAAGTAGCAAATAGATATAATCAGACAAAAGAGGTGCAACGTCAGAACCCAACGGTGATGCGCCTGACTGTATGCCAAGCTCGGGCCAACTTTTTCGTCAAATCCAGCAAATTTCAGATACAGAACGTACCGCTTTTGACCTTTAATTTTCATCCTAAAAATCTGCATTTTTGGGAGGCTGTCCACAAAGGATGAGCGCGTGTCTTTATCAAAGCCGATTTTGAAATTTCAAATAATTGTCTCTTACACAAAATTGGGAAATTACTACAAATTAACTGTTTGGTGTAATATTTACGGTCAGTTAATAAGAAAAGTGAGCAGTATTTGGAAAACGTGCCTTGATACCAACTATTTCACATTCTTACTTAACATTTTGGTGCAAACCACAACCCAATAGGACAAATGATAGAGCTTCCAAGTGATCCTGAATATATACCTCTGCGTTATGCGTCTAAGCCTGGTTTTCTCGAGCTTAGCCAACAGTCTTAACAGTTTATTTTCTAAACAATGTAGATGATAAATCCAACAATTCACAAGGAACCCCAGTAACACCAGTAGGGCCAATGACAAGAAGCCGTAGTAAAAAGGTTTCACTGCAATAGTAAGGCGAGATAATGGTTTTAGATTTGACCTCGCCGCCCCGCACCAAATTTTTAATATAACCTCGCCGCCCCGCACCTTTTCAGGTATATCAGGAGGCGGTCGCGCGCTTGCCAGCCACTGTAACTTTAACCTTCGTAAAGTCACAATCACCCTAATGTCTGACGTAGATCATACGAAACGTCGGTGGACCCAGTCTCTGCACTGGTTCATAATTTCGACGACAACGGGCCGCGGAAACCTACAACAATCCATATATATGGATTGTTGATATATATATATATATATAAACAATGTCTTAAGCTTTCACGGCTATTAATGCGAGTCGTATTGTTCTGACGGGTAAAAACGTGTCTCGTTCGGGAGCCATGCCTGGCACTCCCACCCTTGCAGGTTACAACGAGCACTGCAGTGTCTGCCTCACACTATTAGGTAATGCTAGTGTATCCCCACCCTTGCAGGTTGCAACGAGCACTCCCAGTGTCTGCCTCACACGATTAGGTAATGCAAGTGTACCCCCACCCTTGCGGGTTGCAACGATCACTGCAGTGTCTGCCTCACACTATTAGGTAATGCAAGTGTACCCCCACCCTTTCAGGTTGCAACGAGCACTGCAGTGTCTGCCTCACACTATTAGGTAATGCAAGGTACCCCCAACCCTTGCAGGTTACAACGAGCACGAAAGTGTCCTGCCTCACACTATTAGGTAATGCAATTGTTCCCCACCCTTGCAGGTTTCAAACCGAGCCTGCAGTGTCTGCCTCACACTATTAGGTAATGCTAGTGTACCCCCACCCTTGCAGGTTGCAACGAGCACTGCAGTGTCTGCCTCACACTATAAGGTAATGCAAGTGTACCCCCACCCTTGCAGGTTGCAACGAGCACTGCAGTGTCTGCCTCACACTGTTAGGTAATGCAAGTGTACCCCCACCCTTGCAGGTTACAACGAGCACTGCAGTGTCTGCCTCACACTATTAGGTAATGCAAGTGTTCCCCCACCCTTGCAGGTTTCAACGAGCACTGCAGTGTCTGCCTCACACTATTAGGTAATGCAAGTGTACCCCCACCCTTGCAGGTTGCAACGAGCACTGCAGTGTCTGCCTCACACTATTAGGTAATGCAAGTGTACCCCCACCCTTGCAGGTTTCAACGCGCACTGCAGTGTCTGCCTCACACTATTAGGTAATGCAAGTGTACCCCCACCCTTGCAGGTTGCAAACGAGCCACTGCAGTGTCTGCCTCACACTATTAGGTAATGCAAGTGTACCCCCACCCTTGCAGGTTGCAACGAGCACTGCAGTGTCTGCCGTTTACAATTGGTCACCGCAAGTCACTGACTTCAAGTTCAATTTCGCAATTAAGTCTAGACACCTGTTTAATGACATAAACGTGTTTCTCCTTATAATAAAATCAAATCCCAAGTCTTTGTTTTGTGAGTCGTAAATCGAGCTTTATTGAAAGGAGTTGTTGCATTTGGTTAAGTGCACTGTGTAATATATCACGTCATGTCGCGAGGGCTAGGCTGCTTGGTACTCGCTCTCGCCACTCACCAGGGACGTGGGTTCTAAACAATCGTCGTCATGATTGGCTACGTTTGCGTCTCGTCCACCTACACCTACTCGATGATTGGTGTGTAAGTTTGTTTTAATTATTTTTCATTATGATATATTACTACACTTGCGAGAGTATGGGTTCGATTTCCATGTTTGTAAGTTTTTTGTCATACTTGTCTCTTATCGAATATTGGAATAATAAAGGCGTTTAGCAACATAAAATAATCATTGTATGTAAACCTGTTTGCAAATACTGTGTTTCAGTTCATAATTGTTACGTTTGTATTGCGTTTACATGACACAAACTGCTGTTGAGAGATTGTTTTTTTATTTCTTTTTTAAATGATATTTTTGTTTGACGTAGCAGCCTGAAGAAGTGTTGAATTGAGCTCGAAGCCCCATGTTGCAGCTATGCGTTCTAGTGGCGAAACGCGTAACCAGATAAACGAGGTAACCACGACCGCGCGCATGCTGTTGCATAGAGATTTTCATTTGTTAGCGTTTGTACCGATTGATATTTCAAAATATAATCATGATTGAAGGTTTACTGCAAGAAATAAGTCTTACGAAGTCAAATGATGCCTCGTTGTATTAGTAGGCCTCAGGCGCGTAAGACGGGGGGGGGGGGGGGAAAGGGGGAATTAACCCCCTTACTCGATGGCCTGACCCTCCCCCCTTAGGTTATCCACAACTTTCATGTGGCATTGTCTAGGTAGAGAATAGGCGGAAGTGTTATACTTTTACTCAATATAAGTCAAATGAATAAAAAAACTTACTTAATTTCTTACTTAGGTCTATAGATCTCATTTGTATGCCTAGTTGGCCTATTTGCGGGAACTTGTTTTGGACTTGACAGCCTTTATGATCTTTGTGCAATACAACGCAGGTTTTGATACGTATTTTTAAAAGCTAAATATAATTAAACGAGTGAGCGCAGCGAACGAAGAGGTACCATTTAACTCAAACGGCGCTCATTCTGTTTTTCTGTACGTGTATGTGTGTGTGGGTCTGCACGTCGAAAATCAGCCGAATCGCTGAACAGATTGCGTTGAAATTTTAAGCAGTCAGTACGAGTTTACTGAGAACTGCTAACAAAATCAGCTAGATCCATTGCGATTTAAACCTACAAGAAATAATAAATTGAAAAATAGGCTGCCAATGTGTAGAAATTATTTAACGACAATGGTTTTGATTTAGAAAAAATATTATTTGTTTGTTATTTACCTGGCTGTAAAAAACCGTGCCCAAGGTTTATCGAATGTTACAAGTCAAGGTAACCGCAAATTCCGCTCGTAGATTGAGTAAACCTTGCAATATTTTCACGTATCTCGTACTGGCTATGTTTTCCATAGTATTGTCACAGATGATGGACTACACTGCGTTATATGCATTTCAAAACATGTTTAATAATTTTTATTAAACAATCCAGAAATTACAAAATCTTTCCCGACCAGGGGATTGAACCCACGTCTCTTACATTTCGGTTATAAGGGCGCTTTAGCCAACTAGACTAGGGAAACGCCAAAGTCGTTGTTAGACGAGTGAGCGAGTCATGTGTTGAGTACCCGGGAACATTTACATTTAAGTTTGATTATATTAGTATAAATAATAGGGTTTTTAAGTTAAGTTGGTATAAGGGCGCGTCAACTGTAAGGCCATATGGCGTCACTCTAAGCCATGATAGGCTAGGGAGGCCTTAGGTAGGGGGAAGAAAAGTAGTGTTACCGGGTGCTCAACACATGGCTCAACTCCCTTGTACTATTACATTGGTATAGGCAAAGATTAGTCATCTTTGGTATAGGCCCTACGATCTTAATCACATATTACTTTAGTTAGTTTTATTGTATGTTACCTGTCCCTTGTCGGGACAAGTCGGCCAGTGTAGGAACATTTCCATACCCTCTTTTAACTTCTCACATGGTTTAACAGGAGTATGTATATTGTATATGCCTAGATGCGCGACAATATCAAATTAATTTAAATGTAACATCGAATAACAACAGTTCAAATTACATAGGGCCTATCGTCATTATTATTAAGTATATATACCGGGTTTAAAATAACCTTAAAGTAACAAACTTTTGCTATAGCCTCTACTCTAGGATTTAAAACATATCAAGTTGAATATTTTCAAGATAGGTATAATGGAGGTCACACAAATAAAGCCATACTTCTCAATCTCATTGTTATTCTCATTGTTGTTATATGTAACGAGTTAGCGAAGAAAAGATATATGTAGCCCCTATTCTATTCAAGAATGTTTTATTTATTACTTGGATACATTCACTATCTTGTACATTCAGTACTTACGTAATTATTAGCTAATCAAGGTTTGACAAACACATTCGTATCACTATAGGAAAACGCCAAAGTCGTTGTTGGACGAGTGAGTGAGCCCTGTGTTGAGTACCCTGTAACATTCCCATTCTTCCCCCTACCTTAGGCCTCCCTAGCCTATCATAGGCTGGAGTGGCGCATTATAGCCATACAGTTGGCGTGCCCTTTTACCAACTAAACTAAAAAACCTTATTAATTATACCTAAGTTATATAATTATTATTGGATGAGCGCAGCGAGCGAAGCGATGATTCCATTTCACTACACTGGAGAAAAAAATCCGGAATGTTTTTTTTTGTATTATTGTGTGTTTGTTACCACGATTCCGGCTAAACCGATACTCCAATTACGATGAAATTTTATGCAAGCCTTCAAAATCTCTGAACTTACAACTGCCACGTTTTTGAGAGCAATCGGAAAATTATTTCTCATTAAAAACGCAATTTTACAATTTTTTTCGATTTAAAAAATTTCTTGTCTTCCACTTATAACACCGACATGCTTTATCCGATTTTAATGACTTTTTCACAGAACCTTAATTTCATGAATTTATTTATTCGTGTGAAATTTGAGCGCAATCGAAAAATTATTTCTCATGAAAATCGAAATTTTACGTTTTTTTTAAACAATTCTTTGACTTATATAACACCTACATGCTTTATCCTATTGTAATGATTTTTTCACAGAACTTTAATTTTAAGAATTAATATATTCGTGTAAAATTTGTGCGTAATCGAATAATTATTTATTATGAAAATTTCAATATTACGTTTTTTTCCTTTTTTTAAAATTTCGATTAATTAAAAAAATTAAAAATTAAAGTTAATTATGTGTTTAATTTAATTTAAAAAAAATCTTCAACCAAGGTATGTTTTTTTCACAGAACAACAGAAAATCCGCATAACACATGGCAGCTCAATGCACCATATTACGCTCATCCAACAACGTTGCGGGACTTAAGCGTTTTCCTAGTAAAACTTAAATGCAAATGTTCCTGGGTACTCAACACGACTTGCTCACTCGTCTAATAACGACTTTGGCGTTTTCCTAGTAATTATTGGATGAGCGAAGCGAAGATTCCATTTCACTACACTGGAGAAAAAAATCCAGAATGTTTTTTTTGGTTTTTTTCGCTGTATTTTTGTGTGTTTGTTAACACGATTCCGCCTAAACCAATACTCCAATTGCGATGAAATTTTCTGGAGGCCTTCGAAATCTCTGAACTTAGAACTGCCACGTTTTTGAGCGCAATCGAAAATTTATTTCTTATAAAAAAAACATTTATACGATTTTTTCGATTTTTAAAAAAATTCTTCGACTTATAACATCTACATGCTTTATCAGATTGTAAAGATTTTTTCACAAACCTTTATTTTATGAAAAAATATAATATTCGTGTGAAATTTGAGCGTGATCGAAAAATTATTTCTCTTGGAAATCGTAGTTTTACGATTTTTTAAAATTTCTTCGACTTATAACACCTACATGCTTTATCCGATTGTAATGATATTTTTACAGAACCTTAATTTTATGAATTGATATATTCGTGTGAAATTTGAGCGGAATCGAAAAATTATTTCTCATGATAATCGCAATTTTACAATTTTTAAAAAAAAATTCTTAGACTTATAACACGACATGCTTTATCCGATTGTAATTATTTTTTCACAGAACCTTAATTTTATTAGTTAATATATTCGTGTGAAATTGAGCGTAATCGAAAAATTATTTCTCATGAAAATCGCAATTTTACGCTTTTTTTCGTTTTTTAAATTACGCTCATCCAACAACGCGCCTGCGTTTGCGAAGCTTCCTAAAGTGTAGGTATGATTAAAAGGGTTTTGAGTTTAGTTGGTATAAGGGCGCGTCAACTGTAAGGCCATAATGCGCCACTCTAGCCTATGATATTCTTTGCGTTGATGGGGTACATATATACAATACATATAGGTATGGGGAAGAAAGGGAATGTTACCGGGTAATCAACAAATGGCTCGCTCACTCGTCATACAACGACTTAAGCGTTTTCCTAGTGTTATTGGTTAAGGCGCCCTTATACCCGAAATGTGGAAGACCTTGATTCAAGCCTCCGGTCGGGAAAGATTGTTTAAAGAGGTATTTAGCCGCTAAACTCAAAAAATATATTTCATTCAGGCTAACTAGTAATGAATTTAGCAATTAACAGACAAATTATTGGGGCCACCATCACCTCCCAAAAAATGGTCAAACATGACATTGTTCGAGCTAGGTCCCATCGGCAAAAATCTCCTATAAGAAATAACATGGGGACGATCTTAATGCCCCGTGACCTTGGAGGATTTTGATCCAAAAAAATATTGGCCATTATTGACGAACTCGACAGCCTTTTCTGTAAATTCTCTATATTTTGTTTTGTAATTTGGGCAAGTCGTTCGGTCAAAATATGCTGATTACCAAGATGGTGTGATTTTGGAATGCATATTTTTGCGTGTTTGAGGATATATTTGGGCACAGTTTCAAGACACGATGTTATAAAGGGGCATTTTAGATTGGTACTTTGCTCTAGTATCTATGTGGACCAAAAAAAGAAGCAGGTTAATGCCGATTCAGGAAATTTTCCAAAACACCAATTTTCGCCAATTTCTGGATCAAAAAAATTAAAAAATTCGTGTGAAATCACAGTTACAAGATATAATTTTTTAAACGGTCATTTAAGTGCAGTATTGTGCTATAGATCACGTGGTAAAAAATAATTTTTGGGGTTTTTAGCCCCTTTAATTTCTGGATTGTATTTAAAAATTATAAAACACGTATTGAAATGCATACAATACTATTGAAAAACATAGCCAGTAGTGCGGTTCCTAAGCCAACAATATTGCAAATAGTGATACTAACATGAAAATTTGCATACTTACTAATTTAAACTATATAAAATTCAAAAATTGATGGCTCCACGATGGAGTCTTATTATTTAACTATTAATTAATTAATTAAAATTAATTAGGCCTAGGCTTGTTAATTTGATGATACGAATTTCAAAGTGTCAATAAATTAGTCATGTTTGGTATCAATCAAAAGCATTTTTTACCTATATAAAGAAAAAAAATACATTGAAAAAATTTATTGATATACATATGATATAGTTAAATATGTTGATTTTGCTGAATTTTTAGTTTTTGAACCAAAAGATCAACGTTTAAGTAAAATTTCTTCTAACCAATGATATCACAGTGTTCACAAAAGAGCTGGTAACTATAATTAATATATCATTTTTCAATTTTCAATAAAAGTAATTACAATATATTTAATACAAATTACAATATGGCGTAAAGATGTCTAACTATGGTACAAAATATGATACTTACTTAAAAATTTAGCAATCTTAAAGCTTTTGTTATGAGAAATTCGAAAATAATTGGCTCCACGCCGAGTGTTTAGTATTCAAATATTAATTGATTAATCAACATATATTAGTTAATTTAGTCCAAAAATTTCAAAGTGAAGATAAATTTGTAGTGTTTGGTATCAATTGAAAGCATTTTACACCAACATAAAGAAAAAAATACGTTGAAAAAATATATTGAAATATATGTATGTTATAGTTAAATATGTGGATTTTGTGATTTTTTAGTTTTTGAACCAAAAGATCAAATTTAAAGTAAAATTTCTTCTAACCAATGATAACGCAGTGTTCACAAATAAACTGGTTACTATAATTTATATATCTTTTTTAATTTTCAATAATATATATAATACAATGTAAATTACACAAATTTACAAATTTTCTTAAATTGAAAAGTTACAGAAACATGTTTTGTGACTAATAAAAATGCATAATTTGACTTGTTTATATCATGCTTAAAGATTTTGTAATAATAATTTCGAAAATCACTGGGTCCAGGATGAGTTTTGAGTATTTAACTATGAATTGATCAATTAAATTAATTACTTGATTGTGTCAAAATATATCAAAGTAAAGATAAATTTGTGATGTATGGTAACAAATGAAAGCATTTGTCACCAAAACTAAGAAAAAATATACATTTAAAAAATATATTGAAACTAAATATGTTTTGTTAAATATTTTGATTTTGTGGATTTTTAAGTTTTTGAACCAAGAGTAAAATGTATTTCATCTTTTTTTCCTTAATGCTGGTGATGCTTGTATTTGTTACTAAGCATGACAAATTTATCTTCATTTTGAAATTTTTGGACACATATTAAGTAATTAATTTAAAATTCATAGTTTAATACTCAAAACTCAGCCTGGAGCCAGTAATTTTCGAAATTCTTATTATAAAATCTTGAAGATTGATAAAGATTTTGTAATAAGTCAAATGATGCATTTTGCTACGTCACACAACATGTTTCTGTTACTTTTCAATTTAAGAAAATTTGTTTATTTGTGTAAAATATATTGTAATTACTATTATTGAAAATTGAAAAATGAGTAATTAATTATAGTTACTAGTTCTTTTGTGAACACTGTGTTATCATTGGTAAGAAGAAATTTTACTTAAAATTTGAACTTTTGGTTCAAAAACTAAAAAATCACAAAATCAACATATTTAACTATAACATACATATATTTCAATATATTTTTTCAACGTATTTTTTTTCTTAATATTGGTGAAAAATGCTTTCAATTGATATTAAACACTACAAATTTATCTTAACTTTGAAATTTTTGGACTTAATTAACTAATTAATGTTGATTAATCAATTAATATTTAAATCCTAAACACTCGGCGTGGAGCCAATTATTTTCGAATTTCTCATAACAAAAGCTTTAAGATTGCTAAATTTTTAAGTTGGTATCATATTTTGTACCATAGTTAGACATCTTTACGCCATATTGCAATTTGTATTAAATATATTGTAATTACCATTATTGAAAATTGAAAAATGATATATTAATTATAGTTACCAGCTCTTTTGTGAACACTGTGATATCATTGGTTAGAAGAAATTTTACTTTAACGTTAATCTTTTGGTTCAAAAACTAAAAAATCAGCAAAATCAACATATTTCACTATATCATATGTATATTAAAATATATTTTTAATGTATTTTTTTTCTTTATATAGGTGAAAAATGCTTTTGATTAATACCAAACATGACTAATGTATTGACACTTTGAAATTCGTATCATCAAATTAACTAATTAATTTTAATTAATTAATTAATAGTTAAATAATAAGACTCTATCTTGGAGCCATCAATTTTTGAATTCCCTATAGTCAAATTAGTAAGTATGCAAATTTTCATGCTAGTATCACTATTTGCAATATTGTTGGCTTAGGAACCGCACTACAGTACGAAATACGAGTGCAGATTCCCAGGTTTACTCAGCGGAATTTAGAGGTTCCTTGAGCGTGCAAGATTATTATACATCTTGGTCACTGCATGTAATCACAGCCTGACAAAAATGATTTGATAAAAATGACTTCTTCAAAAACAAAACCGTGCACTGTCGTTAAAATAATAATTCCTAAAAAATATCCTACATTTCATTTTTTTGTTTCTTGAAGGTTTAAATCGCAACGGATTTTGCTCATTTTGTTAGCAGATTTAAGTACACTGGTCACGGATGTCTGTTTTAAATTTCAGCTTAATCTGTTTGGCTGATTTGCCGTTTGGCATCGAACATACATTTTACAGACAGACATTGTCACAATGAAGGTCCGATCGATTCGCGTTGTAGACTACGTTCGCTACGCTCACTCGTCTCATTACTGTAGTGTATTGTTACTTGTAAGTTGGTACCTCTTATCCTTTTTAAAAGTAGTCCGTCTAGAGAACCAGAGGCGTGTGGGTCAGTTATTCAGTTATAACATCGGCGACGGGAAAAAAAGGGATATTTTGTTTAATGAGGCAACTAGAACCAGTGTTAAATCGGGGTAATTCATTCAATTAGTCAGTGGTAAAAATCATTCAAATCGAGATGACCGACAGTGCTGTTGTATCCAAACATGCTCGCCGCCTACGTTTGAACGTATAGCCCCGCCCTATCGCACCGCCTTAGATGTAGCTATTGTATGTAGGGATGTTGCTATGGCGGTGTACAAAGGAATGTAGAGGAAGCGCTTTAAGCCAGGAATGGCGAATAAACCGTGATTAAAATACCTTCTTTTTATTTGTGTAAACATGCCATTACCAGCCACCTATCACCCCATTGCAAAGAACACAACAATGGCGACGAGGATAAGATAGAAAGATTTAGTGGAATTGTTGGTGTTATGGAACTTTTTAAAGAAGGATGCATTTCTGGTAGTGTGGAAATGATCGTTGTGGGCTGTTATTTGTGTACCCCGGATTTTGGTTATAGGTCATGGATCAGGACTATAGGGTGTTGTGAGTTTGTTCCGTTTAGATTGCAAGCATAAGACTTTGTCTCCAAGTTTTAATGTGTTTGGCTTTGTTCTTCTCTTGATGTCCGTGCTTGTGCTGGTGCTATTCTGGTGCTTCTGCTGCCAATTCAGTTACTAGGCCTACACCTAAAGAAGACCGCCGTGGTCGACGTAGTCGCACTGGTATTATACATCAGCATGCAAATAAAGAAACACAAGGAAGCTGGTTTATGCTGGTTGAATAAAGAATGTTATATTATGCAATTAATTAAGTTATATAATTATATTTATTCAATACGTATTTATCAATCATTTATTTAACACAAAAGTAGCGCCATTAATGTTCACGAATGTGCTGAGGCATCACTGACTGAATATGATTAGTTTATTTTAAATAAAATAATTTCCACTATTGGTTCATCTGACTCTTCGTAGACTTCATTATTATCTTCGTCGGGTTCAAATTCTTCGTCAGACGGTTCTCCAGCATTAGCACTGTTTATATATAATATTCCTCTGCATTGTTGACACATTGCTGGATAATTCAGTCCACAACAATGACATCCACATTTGCCACTACAGTCAGTTTTACACGAGCACGAGATCAAGGGCAATAAAATGATCTTGTGCAGGAGGTTTTTATGTTGGAAATGGCCGGAGTGAGTTATAATCGAGTGTCCATCCCCAATCTGTAGGCAGTAGCTCATGTGCCAATGGCTCAAACGCAGTGAATGCTGTCTTGCTGCATCAAGTCGCACCAAGTCAGACTTGACTTCGACAATTTGGCTATCAGGTACATATTATATTGTTCATCCAAAGTTTTACTTTTAGCTCCATATTGATCCATATATCTATATACTTCTCTATATCTTCTGGTGATACTTCATTTGAGAGGAAAATATTGTGGAGACTCTGAGCCTCTGCTACGTCACCGTCTATAACCTCCCTGCGTACTGAAGAAGCACAGTTACCATGGCGACTTGTGTGAGAAAGTGTGCTCGCAAAGCACGTGCATGTGCTTGACCATGTAACATGTGGCACAACACACACAACAACTCACAACAAGTGCACACTTTCACAACACAACACCACAACAACATTCACTTTGGCATAAATTCTACTCCGAAGTTCATCGAGTTTACTCCCTGCCATGTAGCCTGCTCCTATCCAAGTAAGACGTCAACAGATGAAATTTATCTATCTATCTCTATCTCTGTTGCCATAATAAACAACGGTTGGTCAAATGTTACAAAGCGGTGTTTCTGTTGACGGCCCTGATCCATGGCAAAATGTAGATGGTACTGAGATCTCTAGGGTTCATTATAAATGCGAGTGTCATCACACTGCTGGTTCCATACGAAGAAAATCCTTGCAAAGCATTGGTCATGCAGGATTTGGATTTGCTTAAAGCCATGTGCCACTGATGCACAGAGAATCCTATACTCATGCAAAATGGACTTGATACTCAACATTAATTTCAACTTCGTTGAAGTCTCTCATGATTTTGATGTACATATTGTATTTAAACACATATATAAAGCATTGAATATAAAGTTTATTTTGTACAGACACACTGACATTTTATTGTGAAGAGAATAACATTAATTTCAGCCAAATCAGACAAACAGATTTTTAGATACATGCCGTTTCTTCTTCCGATGCGCGTGCATAAAAAAACGGCGTCGGCCATCTTTAAAGCGTCGCGACGCCAAAACGCTGAATCTAGATCATTAGCAACAAGTGAACTATTCTTCCTTGGGGTTTTGTGAATTGAATGACATATGTTGCTACTTGCCCGCTTTCCGGAGAGTGGTTATAACTCTAAATGAAGGCCTAATATACAGCATCAACAAATTGAGTTTTAGTAAACAACTGTAATCAATGCCATTTTCCAAGATAGCCGCTAACGCACAAGGCAGATTTTGGCAAACCCGAAGTATGTTTCATAAAACAACATATTTGAATGAACCTGAAAAAATCAGCTTTCTCCTAATTTTGTCCGGGTCTGTATAGGAAATTGGGTTAAAATCATGCCACTAAGCAGTTTCGCATCCACATATCCCAGACTAGCAATCTGTTGCTAAAAGTCGTGACGTGTAGCGTCATGCGTGCTACCAACGAATTGCGCGCGCACAGAAGCCGTCATTGGTCGAGTAGCCTCGCCGAGCCAATCAGCGCACGACCACGACGCGTGCGTACGTCGACCACGTGGTCTGCGGGATAATTGCGCAGGAAGGCTTGCTCGAGTCACGCGCATGTGTAATGACCCCACTATCAGACAATTTGGTCGGGAAGGTCACACGCGTCTGACCCTAAGACAACCTTTCATTCATGGTGCTTCTTTCCTGCGGAGTAAGTACTACTTAGCTACTATTGTACGTACATCTCTCTGCCGTCCTTGCATGAGGGTACACGAGGCATCATCTGACGGGTATTACAACATTCCACCCCTGTATAAGTACACACGTTCATCTCTCTGCCGTCCTTGCATGGGGGTACACGAGGAAGCATCTGACGGGTATTACAACATTCCACCCCTGTATAAGTACATACGTTCATCTCTCTGCCGTCCTTGCATGAGGGTACACGAGGCAGCATCTGACGGGTATTATAACATTCCACCCCTGTATAAGTACATACGTTCATCTCTCTGCCGTCCTTGCATGAGGGTACACGAGGCAGCATCTGACGGGTGTTACAACATTCCACCCCTGTATAAGTACATACGTTCATCTCTCTGCCGTCCTTGCATGAGGGTACACGAGGCAGCATCTGACGGGTATTTCAACATTCCACCCCTGTATAAGTGCATACTTTCATCTCTCTGCCGTCCTTGCATGAGGGTACACGAGGCAGCATCTGACGGGTATTACAACATTCCACCCCTGTATAAGTACATACGTTCATCTCTCTGCCGTCCTTGCATGAGGGTACACGAGGCAGCATCTGACGGGTATTACAACATTCCACCCCTGTATAAGTACATACGTTCATCCCTCTACCGTCCTTGCACAGTTTGCACCTTACCATGAACACTTACTTTTGTTGATTTAAAAATGTGTCATAATATTGGGTTGCGTATTAATTGGGTACAACGCTTTAGAAATGTACCGAGTACCGATTATACAACTAAGGGAGTGATTGAAAGAATCCGTTAAATGAGCAACATAAGTGTCTATCCTGGATGAACACCAAATAACGCTTATCGCAGTGTATTAACAACATGTGTGCCACTTTCTTAATTAAACAGGAAACTAATTACATTTTCTACCTATTCTACCTGTTTCTACCGGTTCAACTGCATAATATCATTGTCACTATTCTCAATAACAATTATATTAGGTAGTTAGTATTAGGTTTGATTAGTATCAAACGTTTTACTTTTGCCATGTTCTATGTTCCAAATTGTGCTTTATTTTATAATTTTGCATCTTTAAATCCGAATTTCAAACTATAACTAAAGCTTATTTTATACCATATTATAATCTAGTTTATTTGTGTCATTGTACATGATTTAAACCATCCCATGTTACATTATGCTGATAGATGTTGTTTGTTCACTTGTTGCAGGTGAGTAAGTGCACCTTGGGAGTACACCCAGACTGAATGCAATAAGTCATCGATGGAGCACGTATGTTATTCAATATTAATATTATAAATAGCTCTGCGTTCAACTGCATGGCGTTAATCACGCAATGAGGTAAGAGTAGATAGCTGTTCTTCATGTAACTATACAGAACTTTTTCTTTCAAAGGGAATCACATCACTATTACCTTAATGTCCATGTAAAATATGAACGTTGTAGCCCCACTTGTTTGGTCAGAATCGCTGGGCAATTGAAACTGACGAATTATATAGTAGTCGTAGTAGTAGTAGTAGTAGTAGTAGTAGTAGTAGTAGTAGTAGTTTTTTTTTTTTTTTTTTTAATTGTTCTTTATTTGGAAAAATTACAAAATACAACAATTTCAGACTCCGCAAAACTACTTACGTAGCTTGTCTGCAGAGTCTCTTTAACAACAAAGCATATATAAACAATATCTCTGACTCTCATTTTGTCGTGATACAATAAATTCAGATAACAAAAATGAAAAATTCTAAAACTAAGAGTAACACAATAGTATACAATATTAAAAACATTATACTACCACATAACCACCCCACCAAAGATTACATAACTTCAAAAACCAAAGGAAAAACAAAACATAGACAATAATATTATTCATTCCCTTTTTATAATCCATTCTTTTATTTTCCTCTTCACCTCATTCATAGATTTTAATGATTTTAAATTGTCAGGTAAGGTATTTAAATATTTAGGTACAATAATTTTTCTTTCCTGATCTCCATAAGTGTTGTAACTGGTTGCCGGTATTAAAAATCTATCTCTATTTCTTGTATCGTATGTATGTTGCGTCACAGCTAAGCAATCTTTGTCAAAATAGTTATTCGTTAGTATCATGTATTCATGTAGTTCATTTACAAACATTAAACCTACATTACTATTTATGTCATACTTGTGAGGATACATGATCTTAAAAATACGTTTCTGAATGTTAACAATATCTTGCACATATGTACCGGATGTAGCACCCCATGCTAGTAAGCCATACCTAATTAT
This sequence comes from Sweltsa coloradensis, assembly GCA_024449915.1. Taxonomy (NCBI): domain Eukaryota; kingdom Metazoa; phylum Arthropoda; class Insecta; order Plecoptera; family Chloroperlidae; genus Sweltsa; species Sweltsa coloradensis. The sequence continues at coordinate 33,556 of JAMZAV010002416.1, read as the reverse complement.
AGACTCTACAAGAGCGTGATAGACAACTTTTAAAACACCCCCCTTGACATATTGCTTTAGAGTTTTAATACTATACAAAGCTGATCTAAGCCGATTACATAATTTCTCAATATGAAAACTCCATTTGAAATTGTGATCTATTATGACACCTAAATACGTAAATTCTGTTACGTTTTCTAGGTATCTTTTACACATACAATTATCATTTATTGACAGTAATCCCCTTCTATGATTTTCATGCAAACAGGCGTTTTTCATGAAACACAATTTCTATTTTTTGATGGGACATAAAAGGGAGTGTGTATATAGATCACTTTGGTTTTCTTAAAATTAATTGTTAGACCATTATCGTGAGCCCATCTCAACAAATTTGTAAAATCACGCTGCAATAGCTTTTTAGCAATTTCTAGATTTTTGTGAACTATCACCAGCGCTGTATCGTCAGCGTACAAAAAGACAAAGCAATTCTTTACTTCCTTTAACATGTCATTCACATAAATGAGGTAAAGCAAAGGGCCCAGAATAGATCCCTGTGGAACTCCTGACGTGATTTCAACATTTTTGCTTAGAACATTATTGACTTTAACAGCCATGCATCTGTTTGAAAGATAATCTTGAAACCAGTCTAATGATGGCCCTGATATTCCCACTATATCCAAAGCATGCAATAATCGTTTGTGCAACAACGTATCGAAAGCTTTGCTGAAATCTATAAAAATTGTTAAAACATTAAGGTTGTTGTTTAACGCCCCCTTTACAATATCTGCAAAATCGTCAAGCAGTTTCCCTGTACTTTTCCCTTTTTGGTACCCATATTGTTTTGTATCAATTATTTTAAAATCATTTAGGTATTTAATTAGCAAATCTGCCACGTACCGTTCCATTATTTTCTCTATTGACGGCAAAATAGAAATAGGTCTATAGTTAGAGAAATCTTTGTGATCGCCATTTTTGTAAACAGGTCTAACAATCGAGCGCTTTAATGGGAGCGGGACACAACCCCACGAGAAGGACAGGTTCAAGAGATGGGCAATTACAGGGCTAATACTTCCAGCACATAATTGCAAGTCTTTCATTCGAATACCATCTGCACCGGGACCTTTTTTGCTATCAAACTCCTTTATTATCTTTTCCACGTCTCTTGAACTTGCTCTTTTCAAATAAAGAGATTGTGTAGCTCGACCACTCTGTGAATCACATGTTTTTATAGAACAATCATGTTTAATACTACGTACACCCTCATTAAAAACATCGGCGAACTCATTTGCTATTTCATTTCGAGGTATACTCAGTGCCCATATGTTTGGATATAACGTCATCTACAGAATTCTTGTTTTTCTTACCAATTACAGTATTTATTTCCCTCCATACTTTCCTCATATTTTGTTTACAGTTATCAAATTTAGTTTTCAAGTAACTCAATTTTGCAGTATTTATTCTCTTATTTACTAAATTTCTCAGCCTCTTATATTCATCTTTATAAACATGATTTCCAATTGAATGCTTCCACTTTTTATAAATTTTATCCCTTTTCAACATATCATCCTTAATTTCCCTCGTAATCCAGGGTTTGTTATTTCTTTTCATGTTGTCATTGCACGTCACTGTTATTGTACTAGACTGATATAAGGTATTAAATTGCTGCACAATCTTTTCATACAATACATTTGGATCAGAGACGTGCAATAACTGCTCCCAATTTACATTAAGTATTTCCTCCCTTAACTTTTTTTCATTTATAACCTTTTTTTCACTGTCAACACGATCAGACTTCCCAATGTTTTTACTACCTGCCTCCACTTTACCGATCCCAAGCAATATTACGTAATGATCAGAAATTGTTGACTCACCAATTACAGATACTACGTCATCACACTTACTATTTACCCTAACGAAACCATGGTCTATACACGTTTTTGTAATTCGGTCAAGCCTGCAATCCACCCTTGTTTCATTATAAATACACCTCATCAAACCATGACTAGCCATTACATTCATATACATTTCTACTTGATTCGATGCATTATCAAATAAATTCAAAATTTACATCCCCCAAAAATAGTATCTGCTCCTTATCGTACACGCCACTAAACAATTGATCTATCTCCGCGATAAAACTCGAAACTCGATAATTTGGAGGCCTGTATACAGCCACCAGCCGTGTGACAGTCCCATCCAAAATAACATTTCCTGTTATACCTTCAAAAGAGCTGAAACTAGTAGTAATTAATGTGAAATTCAAAGTTTGTTTTACATACACAACCAAGCCCCCACCTCTCCTGCTTTTACGAAGTGTCGTAAACATTTCGTATCCCTCAAGTTGAAAGAGATGTATTTCATCATCTTGAATATTTACTTCACCCAATATTATAATATCTATTAATTGAATTGCATTTTGAACATAGTTTATAAATTCATCATAATTTCTTTCTCATTGACCTAATATTGAGAAATAAAGAGTTGTACAAACCACTGCATTTACTCAACACACAATCACTGAAATTTACCGTCATCACCGAGTCCACAACCGGTCCAACGCTATTATCAATGTCATCACTGCTGTCTAATAATGTAAACATAGTAGTAGTAGTAGTAGTAGTAGTATTAGTAGTAGTTGTAGTAGTAGTAGTAGTAGTAGTAGTATAGTATAGTAGTAGTAGTAGTAGTAGTAGTATAGTAGTAGTAGTAGTAGTAGTAGTAGTAGTATTAGTAGTAGTAGTAGTATAGTAGTTTTTTTTTTGAATTGTTTCTTTATTTGGAAAAAAATACAAAATACAGCAATTTCAGACTCCGCAAAACTACTTACGTAGCTTGTCTGCAGAGTCTCTTTAACAACAAAACATATATAAACAATATCTCTGACTCTCATTTTGTCGTGATACAATAAATTCAGATAACAAAAAATGAAAAACATTCTAAAACTAAGAGTAACACAATAGTATACAATATAAGAAACATTATACTACCATATAACCACCCCACCAAAGATTACATAACTTCAAAAACAAAACAAAGACAAATCATAGACAATATATTCATTCCCTTTTTATTATCCATTCTTTTATTTTCCTCTTCACCTCATTCATAGATTTTAATGATTTTAAATTGTCAGGTAAGGTATTTAAGAATTTAGGTACAATAATTTTTCTTTCCTGATCTCCATAAGTGTTGTATCCTGGTGCCGGTATTAAAAATCTATCTCTATTTCTTGTATCGTATGTATGTTGCGTCACAGCTAAGTAATCTTTGTCAAAATAGTTATTCGTTAGTATCATATATTCATGTAGTTCATTACAAACATTAAACCTACATTACCATTTATGTCATACTTGTGAGGATACATGATCTTAAAATCGTTTCTGAATGTTAACAATATCTTGCACATATGTACCGGATGTAGCACCCCATGCTAGTAAGCCATACCTAATTATAGACTCTACAAGAGCGTGATAGACACTTTTAAAACACCCCCCTTGACATATTGCTTTAGAGTTTTAATACTATACAAAGCTGATCTAAGCCGATTACATAATTTCTCAATATGAAAACTCCATTTGAAATTGTGATCTATTATGACACCTAAATACGTAAATTCTGTTACATTTTCTAGGTACCTTTTACACATACAATTATCATTTATTGACAGTAATCCCGTTCTATGATTTGCATGCAAAACAGGCGTTTTCATGAAACACAATTTCTATTTTCTGATGGGACATAAAGGGAGTGTGTATATAGATCACTTTGGTTTTTCTTAAAATTAATTGTTAGACCATTATCGTGAGCCATCTCAACAACTTTTATAAAATCACGCTGCAATAGCTTTTTAGCAATTTCTAGATTTTTGTGAACTATCACCAGCGCTGTATCGTCAGCGTACAAAAATGCAAAGCAATTCTTTACTTCCTTTAACATGTCATTCACATAAATGAGGTAAAGCAAAGGGCCCAGAATAGATCCCTGTGGAACTCCTGACGTGATTTCAACATTTTTGCTTATAACATTATTGACTTTAACAGCCATGCATCTGTTTGAAAGATAATCTTGAAACCAGTCTAATGATGGCCCCGATATTCCCACTATATCTAAAGCATGCAATAATCGTTTGTGCAACAACGTGTCGAAAGCTTTGCTGAAATCTATAAAAATTGTTAAAACATTAAGGTTGTTGTTTAACGCCCCCTTTACAATATCTGTAAAGTATCTGTGTGTAGTAGTAGTAGTAGTAGTAGTAGTAGTAGTAGTAGTAGTAAGTAGTAGTAGTAGTAGTAGTAGTAGTAGTAGTAGTAGTAATAGTAGTAGTAGTAGTAGTAGTAGTAGTAGTAGTAGTAGTAGTAGTAGTAGTAAGTAGGAGCACAGCTAGCAGCAGTAAGTAGTAGTAGTAGTAGTAGTATGTATTTGTATTTTTTTTGATGTTCTTTATTTGGAAAAAATACAAAATACAACAATTTCAGACTCCGCAAAACTACTTACGTAGCTTGTCTGCAGAGTCTCTTTAACAACAAAACATATATAAACAATATCTCTGACTCTCATTTTGTCGTGATACAATAAATTCAGATAACAAAAAATGAAACATTCTAAAACTAAGAGTAACACAATAGTATACAATATAAGAAACATTATACTACCATATAACCACCCCACCAAAGATTACATAACTTCAAAAACAAAAACAAAAACAAATCATAGACAATAATATTCATTCCCTTTTTATAATCCATTTCTTTTATTTTCTTCTTCACCTCATTCATAGATTTTAATGATTTGTTAATTGTCAGGTAAGGTAAAAATTTAAGTATATAGGTACAATAATTTTTTCTTTCCTGATCTCCATAAGGTTGTAACTGGTTGCCGGTATTAAAAATCTATCTCTATTTTCTTGTATCGTATGTAAAGTTGCGTCACAGCTAAGTAATCTTTGTCAAAATAGTTATTCGTTAGTATCATATATTCATGTAGTTCATTTACCAAAATAGTAAACCCAATCCATTTGTGTCATACTTGTAGGAACATGAATCTTTAAAAAACTGTTTTACAATGTAACAATACCATTGTACATATGTACTGGTGTAGACCACATGCTAGGTTAAGCCCATTTAACCCCTTAATTAATAAGACTCTACAAGAGCGTGATAGACAACTTTGAAAACACCCCCCTTGACATATTGCTTTAGAGTTTTAATACTATACAAAGCTGATCTAAGCCGATTACATAATTTCTCAATATGAAAACTCCATTTGAAATTGTGATCTATTATGACACCTAAATACGTAAATTCTGTTACGTTTTCTAGGTATCTTTTACACATACAGTTATCATTTATTGACAGTAATCCCCTTCTATGATTTGCATGCAAACAGGCGTTTTCATGAAACACAATTTCTATTTTCTGATGATTCTGATTCTATTACATGAGTATCTGCTTGTTACACATGAGTATCTGCTTGTTACACATGAGTATCTGCTTGTTACACATGAGTGTCTGCTTGTTACACATGAGTGTCTGCTTGTTACACATGTGTATCTGCTTGCTACACATGAGTATCGTTTTTGCTACACATGAGTGTCTGCTCGTGAGTGTTATGAGAATGTGCTCATCTCATCCACGTATGTGTTGCATTGCGTTATCAGATTTGTTGCCCTTGGCGTGACGCGGGTAAACTTGACCTTGTACTAACCTGCCTAATATCTCAACCAAATGTACGCAAGTTGACAACTCTGGCTATGAATGAATCTCTCGAACCAAGATGGCGGTGTAAGATAAGACACATGAGCGATGAGGAATGTCCATCTAATAGGAGATGCTGCTTTCTTGACATATGTACCCAATCTTGAGACCTCGATGGCTAATTTTAGATATGAACAAACCTCATAACCCACCATGAATCACATAAAGAATACATTCCACTAGTTAGGCTCGGGCATAAATGCCGACATGGCAATTGTGCATTGTGCTGGCCAATATTCTCAGTGCGTCTCCAAGATAATTTACAGGCACGTAGGAGTGGGGGATGGAGGGAAACTTGTAGCAGTAAGTATACGTAGGGCTGTGTTGGAAGGATGCAGAAGCAAAAAATAAGCTCATCAGCTCATCATTATTCCCCTCACCCCCATTTGAATCAAAGTTATCAATCATTTCCATCTCACGTTCACAATCGCTTGATGCTAACTATAGTAACTTTTAAATTTAAACACAAACAAACAAACAATTTCAATTTCAATGCTTACACTCAACCTTTTTGTCAAGATTGTAAGTAGAATCATCAGTATGCCTAAATAATTTGGAGATGAGGCCGGAGGTACCTTATGAACGGAACACTAGCTGTAAACGATAGAATTATTAGTGTACTCAAAATCGGTCAAAATCCATATAATTTATTAATTACTAAAAGTTTGGAATTGCGATTTTTGTATATGCAATACCTCTCAATCGCCTCAAGTAGTGAATTATGTCATTTTAATCTTTTTGAAATGAATCTTTCTTCAATTTTGTATTTTTATTGGTTATCTTGTTTTTTGTCTTCGCGACGTCTTACCTATCGCGGACAGTCCCACAGAATAGACGGCTTTAGAAAGGTCGCATATGAATGTTTGATACCCCTGGTTAGGACCGTGGGAACGATGATTTCAGTGGCCCAAGATATGAAGAAGCGTCTCGCTGCGGGACTTGTACGCCCGCCGCGGACAAAGTGGAGACACCGCACGATGCGACCCGGAGTGCCGGAATATCTGTACTATAGCCCATCTTTACCCAAGAGTAGAAATATTCTAGCACCGGTTTATAACTAGTAAATTTAAGCTAGATCAACTTTACTAATGGGTAAAACAAAGCAAAACCATTATTACGCATAGGAAGTATAGCTTTACCTATACTAGGGAAACTCCAAAGTCGTTGTTAAACGAGTGAGTGAGCCAAGTGTTGAGTACCCGGGAACATCCCCTTTCCTCCTCTATACCTAAGGCTGGATCTAGCCCAGTATGAGGAATGATACCGGGTACTCAACACATGGCTCACTCACTCGTTTAACAACGACTTTGGCGTTTCCCTAGTTATTTAAATTGAACATTTAAAATGCGAATCATGTTCAAAACGTATCAGCGTGAAACATTAACAAATTTCCAAGATAAAACAAAATCACCTATGTTTTATTTCCCATTTAACACCCCTCAAAAATTATATGTGTGTGTAAAAATATAAAAAAGTTAGACGAACGGGTATCGAACCCCAACCCTCCGTGCGGTAGGCTAAATGCTTACCAATGGCCATGCAAGCCACGAAGTTATAGTCTCGCTAGCTGCTACTAAACGAATGCAAATCGGTATTTTAAAAAATCACATTTTTATTTATTTTGGGATTAAATCGCAATGGATCTAGCTGATTTTGTTAGCAGTTCTCAATAAACTCGTACCGGATGTCTGTTTAAAATTTCAGCCCAATCTGTTCCGCGGTTCGGCTGATTTTCGACGTACAGACAGACAGACAGAATCACAGAATGAGAGCCGTTTGAGTTGAATGGAGACACTCGGTCGCTCCGCTCCCTCGTTTAATTATCACACAGGACACGGTAGTATTGTGCCAGAATATATTTACAATTCGAATTTTTTCGTTTAAACTTGCGTTAAGTATAGCGTGTTAAAAAATAATGTTACATAATAAAGACAGATTTATCATAGGCAACGGTAAAGATCAGCCGGTATATTATTACTGTTATTACATCGTTGTTATGATCCTTACTAGAAATATCAATAACCAATGCATCACCAAATAATGACTTCTTGTAAACCAAAATAACCAATTGATAACCTTTTGTAAACCACTAATAACTACCAACGAGCCTTTTGAAATGGATGATGACCAAATGTAAACCAATCAATAACCATTTGATAACTTATTGCAAACCAGAACATCGCCAATTGATAACCATGGTTATTATAAACTTTTTAGTAGCCATATTTTGACAACCATTTTGTTAACCTCAACTTATAATCAAATGGTTATTATTAGCTTTTATTAGCCATTTGACAACCATTTGTAAACCACAACTTCTAATCAAATAGTCTCCATGGTTATTATTTGGTTACTACCTTTTTTTCAAAGAATCCTATAATTGGATGAGCGTAGCGAGCGAAGCGAAGATTCCATTTCACTACACTGGAGAAAAAAATCCGGAATGTTTTTCTTTTCTTTTCTTTCTTTTTCTTTTTCTTTCTTTTTCTTTTTTTTCTGTTTGTATTTTTGTGTGTCTGTTAACACGATTCCGGTTAAACCGATACTCCAATTGCGATGAAATTTTCTGGAGACCTTCGAAATCTCTGAACTAAGAACTGCCACGTTTTTGAGAGCAATCGAAAAATTGTTTCTCATGAAAATCGCAATTTTACGATTTTTTTCGATTTTTAAAAAATGCCTTCGACTTACCTACATGCTTTATTCGATTGTAATGATTTTTTCACAGAACCTTAATTTTATGAATTTATATATTCGTGTGAAATTTGAGCGCAATCAAAAAATAATTTTTCATGAAAATCGCAATTTTACGATTTTTTTGATTTTTTAAAGCAGTCTTTGACTTAAAACACCTACATGCTTTATCCTATTGTAATGATTTTTTCACAGAACCTTGATTTTATGAATTTGTATATTCGTAAGAGCAATCGAATAATTATTTCTTATGAAAATCGCAATTTTACGATTTTTTTTTTTTTTTTAAATTACGATTAATTAGAAAAATTAAAAATTAAAGTTTATTTTTTATTTAATTTAAATAATTTTTAAAAAATCTTCAACTTAGTTCTGATTTTTTCACAGAACAACAGAAAATCCGCATAACACATGGCAGCTCAATGCACCAATTACGCTCATCCAACAACGCGGCGGGACTTAAGCGTTTTCCTAGTAACATGCATAACCAACTAGCAACCTGGGATACTAGTCACCAATAATTAACAAACATGGTTATTAATTGGTTTACAATATCCCAAAAACACACGACTACCCTAAAGAGATAAAAAGGTGACTCATTAACCACTGAGTGGTCAGAAAGTTTAAAAATAATTTTAAATTCGTTCAATATATACACATAGTTTTCAAAAACAGTAATTGCCCACGATCGCTAGCATTAAAATTAATGTCCCCCACTGAAAATCAGTTGTGTGACTCAGTGGGGGACTGTAATTTAATACGAATTTTTTTATTACCTTTTTAGAAAAAAAATAAACCGAAAAATACAAAAAAAAAATCTATGTGCTGTTCTGTGTATATTCTATATCATGTCAATGTGGGGAACTATATTAGAGAAACAAAAATAAGAATTAATGAACCTCAAAACAGCGTAAAAACAGATAGGTGTTAACTTCCCAGCTGGCGGATTATGATACTACTTTCATCAAGTTGAGAGAAATCGCCAGAACCTCTGGCTTAACGCCCCATATCAATTTACCCGAGAACAACTCATGACTGAGCTCTAAGCACTTTAATGTATCATCTTCTAAATTATTTATTTTTATTTTTGTTGGTCTGCTTCCTGCTTTTGTTATTTTCTTTTTGTTGGTGTGTTTCAGGGGCCCTAATATACAATTGTTTGTCACATTGAAAAAATAACTCTTGCATATATACCATTCAATTCCGTATGTGTGTAGATGCGCAGAAGAACTACCGCGTTTGTGATGATTCCTCCTGCACTCTATCTCGTGGGTGCCCTCCTGCACTCTATCTCGTGGGTGCCCTCCTGCACTCTATCTCGTGGGTGCCCTCCTGCACTCTATCTCGTGGGTGCCCTCCTGCACTCTATCTCGTGGGTGCCCTCCTGCACTCTATCTCGTGGGTGCCCTCCTGCACTCTATCCGTGGGTGCCCTCCTGCACTCTGTCTGTGGGTGCCTCCTGCACTCTGTCTCGTGGGTGCCCTCCTGCACTCTATCTCGTGGGTGCCCGCCTGCACTCTATCTCGTGGGTGCCCTCCTGCACTCTATCTCGTGGGTGCCCTCCTGCACTCTATCTCGTGGGTGCCCTCCTGCACTCTGTCTCGTGGGTGCCCTCCTGCACTCTGTCTCGTGGGTGCCCTCCTGCACTCTATCTCGTGGGTGCCCTCCTGCACTCTATCTCGTGGGTGCCCTCCTGCACTCTATCTCGTGGGTGCCCTCCTGCACTCTGTCTCGTGGGTGCCCTCCTGCACTCTGTCTCGTGGGTGCCCTCCTGCACTCTATCTCGTGGGTGCGCTCCTGCACTCTGTCTCGTGGGTGCCCTCCTGCACTCACGGAGCTGGCGCCTACAGACTGTTTGTTTTTGTTATTGTTTCTAGTTTCAGTTTTTAATTTAATCTCTTGAAAAAGGAACTCCAATCTGAGTTCCGAAACGTTGAGTAGTACCGGTAATTAAACTTAAGGAGTGGCGTAAACCGAAAAAACTATTATTTCTAAAATAAGTTATCATATAAATATATATTATATATATTACCTCGGTGTAGTCACTTTTTTAATTTCTGTCTAAAGTACTAATATATATATATATGAATATAAGGTTTATAAGCATAATCCCGCTTTAAGGACATTGATTCATCCGCAAACTTTTACGAAAATTGCTATGAATCAATATTTTAGTTTACTAGTACTTTAGACCGAAATTAAAAAAGTAACTACACCGGGGATCGAACCCGGGGCCTTGGCTTTCCGGGCCATGCTCTTACCAACTGAGCTATGCAGCCACCAATTTAATTCTATCTAGTTCTTGGTTTGTTTATACATTGTAAATAACGTGTGTAGAGCATATTACAGATCCCCGTTGTAGTCACTTTTTTTAATTTCTGTCTAAAGTACTAACATAACAGCGTCATAGTCGCCTACTATAAAGCCAAGTTTAAACATATATATATATATATGTTATATCGCAGACTTTCACGGATTGAATATGCACACATTGTATTTTCGGGTAGTCCGTGTGGTTTTATTTTATTTATTCCAACGTTTCGAGCAGTTCTCCTTACCCATCTTCAAGGAAATAAAACATAAAACAATATAAAAAACAAACAAAACCTTACTTCATAACATATACTGCAACTAGATACATAGACAAGAACTAAATAGCTTATAAAACATAGGTAGAGCCTACTCATTACAAAATATTATACAACCAATGATTTTAAAAAAATATATAAGCCATCTTTTGTTTGTTTGTTATATTGTTTTATGTTTAATTTCCTTGAAGATGGCAGGAATGCTCGAACTGAATAAGTTGGATAGTTGGTCTAGTCATTTAAACGGATGAGTTAGCCAACAATCGTTGAAATAAGTTTCTTTCACTGCAAACCTTTCCATACCAAGTAACACAGGTGTTCATTCAAGTTGCAACTAGGATTGAAAAATGGTTGCACTGAATGCTAACTTCTATTTTAACCGATTTGGACTTAACACATCTGTTTTTTCAAATGGACTTAGACCCATAGAGTTCTGCGTCCCTCATATATATTTTTTTTAGATTTTCGTGGCCGATATGTATTGATGTACTCGGTTTTTCGGTTTCAATGCCACGTATATTTTCGTTGGGCCGATGTTTATATATATTCATGAACTAGGTTTTTACTTTTTTGGTTATAATGCCACGTTTATTTATATATAAGCCAACTTTTTGATGAAATTTCATTCATCTTCTTCAGGGCCAATACAACTTAATATATAAAAAACAAAACTACATTACATTGATAAATACAGAACAAAACTGGGAAAACAAAATACAACAAATATAAACAACAGAAATCACTGCTCATCAATATCCATGACGAAAAACATAAAGACGGACATGTAGTGAATTTCTTCTTTCTTTGCAACAACAAGCTTTGCAGTGACTTTCTTTGAGTTGTTTTAATCCGCCATATGTGCAGTGATTTCTGTTGTTTATATTAATTTTGTTGTATTTTGTTTTCCCGGTTTAGTTCTGTATTTATCAATTAATGTAATGTAGTTTTTGTTTTTTATATATTAAGTTGTATTGGCCCTGAAGAATATGAATGAAATTTCATCGAAACGTTGGCTTATATAAATAAACGTGGCATTATAACCGAAAAACCTAGTTCATTAATTCATATCGGCCACGAAAATACCCAAAAACTTATATATATATATACCGGTATTTATTTTTTCGATATGACATCGCCGCCTTCACCTTCAGCCGAGGCTATATAAGGCGGGCGCTGCGTGCTTGCCAGCCACTATGACTCCGACCTCCGTAAAATCACAGTCAACCTTGAGAATGTCTTACGTAGTACAGACGAAACGTCGGTGGAGGCCCAGGTTCTGCACTGGTTCATCTTATTTTCGACGCGGTTTTACCCAAGATCCTTGTTTTTTATCATTATATATGTTAATAGTACATAAGACAGAAATTAAAAAACTTTTTTTCGCTTTTTTAATTTCTGTCTAAAGTACTAACATATCAACGTCATAGTCGATCACTATAATACCAAAGTTAAACATACACACACAGTAAAACAAATAATATATTGGTCTATATCTACAAATTTTGTGTGACCAAACTCGATTTAGAAAAGGCATGTCTTTCTGTAGCTAAGTATGAACGAAACATATATATTTGATCGTCTGAAAAATGTAGTAGAAGTAGTTTGAAAATTGAAACGCACATTTACCAACTATAGAATCGTAGCGTTCTGGTACTAGTTTCATTGCGAATTCAAACTTGACTGCATAGCGCTTCGTACTAATCTCGGGCTCAGCACTTGTTCTCTCGTTGAAATCCCTCGCTCACTGCTCTGTCTATGCTGTTCAGAGCTGAGCGTGCCAAATCAAGGTGCGCGGAAGCGCACCGTGCCAAGCCACGCGCGGCTCCGCTTCCACTAGCGCCTATTACCGCACGCCTACTTTAGCACTTAACACGGTGTCGCCGACGCGAAACCATGTGAGATAAAAACCTGCAACTTGCTTCAATCGATGGGCTTTTACTATGAGATGACCCATTTCAAGTTTCATCCCGATCTGCTGATGCGTCTAGCAGATATTCAGACGTCAATATCGTTCAAAAATACTTTCTTCTTGGTGTTGGGTGGGTGGGTGGCTGGCAGGCTGACGAATTATGTATCAGTTTGTGGGCCCTCAATGGATAATGTTAGAGAAGCCAAAAATTTGCACCGATGTCAGTCATCTCAGTGGCCATGTGCTTGACAAACGGTAATTGGATTAGATGACCGGAAGCTTAGATTATGCAAAAATAACAAATTATTTAATTCTTGTTTTGCTAAGCAATGGATAATGTTAGAGAAACCAAAATTTGCACCGATGTCAGTCATCTCAGTGGCCATGTGATATACTAGGAAAACGCTTAAGTCCCGCCGCGTTGTTGGATGAGCGTAATTGGTGCATTGAGCTGCATTGTGTTACGCGGATTTTCTGTTGTTCTGTGAAAAAATCATTACTTAGTCGAAGATTTTTTTACATTAAATTAAATTAAATTAAAAATTAACTTAATTTTTTTAATAAATCGTAATTTTTACGTAATTTAAAAAAAGAAAAAATCGTAAAATTGCAATTTTCATAAGAAATAATTATTCGATTGCGCTCAAATTTTACACGAGTATATTAATTCATGAAATTAAGGTTCTATAAAAAAAATCATTACAATAGGATAAAGCATGTAGGTGTTATATGTCAAAGAATTGTTTTAAAAAGAAAAAAAAACGTAAAATTTCGATTTTCATGAGAAATAATTTTTCGATTACGCTCAAATTTCACACGAATATCTTAATTCATAAAATTAAGGTTCTGTTAAAAAAATCATTACAATCGGATAAAGCATGTAAGTGTTATAAGTCGAAGAATTTTTTTTAAAAATCGAAAAAAATCGTAAAATTGCGTTTTATAAGAAAATTTTCCCGATTGCGCTCAAAAACGTGGCAGTTCTAAGTTCAGAGATTTCGAAGGGCCTCCATAAAATTTCATCGCAATCGGAGTATCGGTTTAGCCGGAATCGTGTTAACAAACACAAAAATACAAAAAAAACGGGAAAAAAAAACATTTCGGATTTTTTTCTCCAGTGTAGTGAAATGGAATCTTCGCTTCGCTCGCTACGCTCATCCAACAAACGGTTATTATTGGATTAGATGCCCGGAAGCTTAGATAATGCATTTTTTTATAACTGAGATGCTTAAACCTTTTAATTATCAATGAGTGAGATTTTATTTTGAATCATTGTAAATAAAGTAATTTTCTCTACTTGGATGCTAACTTCCATACCGTGTACGTTCTAAAAAAGTTATTGATATACCATACAAAAATGCAAAAGCTTGCAAAAAAGGGGCCAAGCCGAAAACGAGGAAGATACAAGTGGCTCAACTGCATAAAGTGGTGATATCTAGAAGTGTGGCCAAGCCCATTTTTTTGCTTAAAATAATAAATATATTTATTAATTATTTAATAAATTAATAATATATCAATATCCATATTATTATGTAACTATAATTATGAAATAAATATGTTAACAAAAATAACATAAAACATTAAATAAATTTATTGAAACATTTACATGTGGAAATATCAAAATTAACAGACGCCATTCAAAATTAAAAGCTTGGTCGATGGATTTGGATTGGTTATGTTTTGGTTAGTCAGTAACGACAACCAAGTTAAAAATTCATCGCCCAAGCTTTTAATTTAGAATGGCGTCTGTTAATTTATGTTTATGTTATGTTAATTTGTCTGTATTTTAATTGTTATTAGAATATATTATATTAGGAATGCCTATGTAAAATGGTACTTGTGCTGTACTAGACTCTTATATATATATATATATTTTAATAAATACTACCGGTTATGCTACTACTATTCGTAATTTGCCAGTTTGAATTGGCCAGCGATTCTGACCTAACTGGTGGGGGTACAACGTTCATTTTTTACATGGATATTAAGATAAAAGTGATGTTGTGCCTTTTGAAAGAAAAAGTTAATCAGCTGCGGAAGGCTTCGAAAAAAATGTATTATGTTAGCCTTTTACATGTATATTATAAACAAGTAACAATAGAAACTTGACAATAATCATCGACAATGCGAAGAGAAAGCAATTCTTTGGACCACGAGATATTTAACAGAATATTGTTAATTGGTATATTGCCATATAGCACTTAATACTTCTTATTAAAATTAATACTAGGAAGCTTCGCAAACGCTTTTTCAGGCGCGTTGTTGGATGAGCGTTATTTTTTTTAAACAAACTAGGAAAACGCTCAGTTGGACGCGTTGATAAGCGAGCATGTGCTATACAATTTGTTAATGGTCCAAATTTCAACCTGATCTGAATCTTCGTGCAACCGCTATCATGAGCCAAAAATGCTCCAGCTTCGTGCAACTTTTCGTTGCCATGGTAACGTTACTTTTATTAAAATGTAATTTCCATCTACACTACTTATCGGATCAAAATAAAATTAACATATTCGTGACCGGACGGACATTCTAAATGATTTGGCTACCTCAGATTTTGTCGCCGTTTAGTTAAAAAAAAAACTTTCGATTAACTTTAATGTAACTTTATTACTTTTTGAACGATTTTGCCACAAAACTAATGGCATTCAATCCAGATCGAAGTTTGCGGATGGTCCAAATTTCAACTCGATCCGAACCTCCGTTCGACCGCTATCATGAGCCAAAAAAGCTGCGCGACTTTCCGTTGCCATGGTAACGGTACTTTGTTATAATGTAATTTTCATCTACACTACTTATCGGATCAAAATAAAATTAACATATTCGTGACAGGACGGACATTCTAAATGATTTGGCCACCTCAAATTTTGTCGCCGTTTAGTTTTAAAAAAAAAACTTTCGATTAACTTTAATGTAACTTTTTAACTTTTTGAACGAGAATGCCATTAGTTTAATGGCATTCAATACAGATCGAAGCTTGCGGATGGTCCAAATTTCAACTCGATCCGAACCTCCGTTCGACTGCTATCATGAGCCAAAAAAGCTGCGCGACTTTCCGTTGCCATGGTAACGGTACTTTGTTATAATGTGTTTTCCATCTACACTACTTATCGGATCAAAATAAAATTTACATATTCGTGACCGGACGGACATTCTAAATGATTTGGCCACCTCAGATTTTGTCGCCGTTTAGTTTTTTTTTAAATTTCGATTAACTTTAATGTAACTTTTAAACTTTTTGAACGATTTTGCCACAAAACTAATGGCATTCAATCGAGAACGAAACTTGCGGATGGTCCAAATTTCAACTCGATCCGATCCTCCGTTCCAACGTTATGGCGAGACATACAAACAAACAAAAAACAAACAAAACAAACAAAACAAAACCAGTGACTATTTTTCCGGCAGAGTCAAATGGAAACGCTCGCTTCGCTCGCTTAAAAAAGCGTAAAATTGCAATTTTCATGAGAAATTATTTTTCGATCGCGCTCAAATTTCACACCAAATAAGTCGAAGAAATGTTTTAAAACCGAAATAAATCTTACTAGGAAACGCTCAGTTGGACGCGTTGATAAGCGAGCACGTGCTATAGCTAGACCCACATTGCACATTTTTTTAAATTTTAAAATTTACGACGTTCGCGTTTCCAGTATTATTTATTATTGCCAAGGTATTTGGGTAAACCCGTGTTTAAATCTTTACTTTAAAATCCACCGCCATCTAGAGGACCTTGACTCCTTGGGACAACTTTTTAAACTCTTTGTTGACAATTAATAGACTGCTTCCTCGAAAGTATTTTGATTACTTCTAGGTGGCAGTGCATTAGAAACTTCGCGCGTCTTTTCGTTGCCATGCATGGCAGCGTTACTTTTGTTATAATGTAATTTCCATCTACACTACTTATCGGATCAAAATAAATTAACATATTCGTGACCGGACGGACATTCTAAATGATTTGGCTATCTCAGATTTTGTCGCCGTTGAGTTTGAAAAAAAAACTTTCGATTAACTTTAATATAACTTTTTAACTTTTTGAACGATTTTGCCACAAAACTAATGGCATTCAATCGAGAACAAAGCTTGCGGATGGTGAAAATTTCAACTCGATCCGAGCCTCCGTTCGACCGCTATCATGAGCCAAAAAAGCTGCACGACTTTCCGTTGCCATGGTAACCGTACTTTGTTATAATGTAATTTCCATCTACACTACTTATCGGATCAAAATAAAATTAACATATTCGTGACCGGACGGACATTCTAAATGATTTGGCCATCTCAGATTTTGTCGCCGTGAAGTTTGAAAAAAAAACTTTCGATTAACTTTAATGTAACTTTTTAACTTTTTGAACGATTTTGCCACAAAACTAATGGCATTCAATCGAGAACAAAGCTTGCGGATGGTGAAAATTTCAACTCGATCCGAGCCTCCGTTCGAACGTTATCGCGAGACATACAAACAAAAAAAAAAAAACAAAAACAAAAAAAAAAAAACAGTGACTAATTTTTCCGGCAGAGTCAAATGGAAACGCTCGCTTCGCTCGCTTAAAAATTGCGAATTTCAAAGAAATAATTTTTTGATTGCGCTCAAATTTCACACGAATATATTAATTCATAAAATTTAGGTTCTGTGAAATATTCATCCCAGTCGAATAAAGCATGTAGGTGTTATAAGTCGTCGAAGAACGTTTTTCAAAATCGCAAAAAATCAAAAAATTGCGATTTTCACGAGAAATAATTTTTCGATTGCGCTAAACAAAAGTCGTAGTTCTAAGTTCAGAGATTTCGAAGGCCTCCAGAAAATTTCATCGCAATTGGAGTATCGGTTGAGCCGGAATCGTGTTAACAAACACACAAAAATTCGAAAAAAATAAAAAAGGGAAAACAAGGGAAAAAAACATTCCAGATTTTTTTCTCCAGTGTAGTGAAATGGTATCTTTTTAGCGAAGCGATTCCATTTCACTACACTGGAGAAATAATCCGGAATGTTTGTTTTTTTCTTTCTTTTTCTTTTTCTTTTTTTTTGTATTTTTGTGTGTTTGTTAACACGATTCCGGCTAAACCAATACTCCAATTGCGATGAAATTTTATGGAGGCCTTCAAAATCTCTGAACTGCAACACGTTTTTGAGCGCAATCGGAAAATTATTTCTCATAAAAATCGCAATTTTACGATTTTTTCGATTTTTAAAACATTTCTTCGACTTATAACACCTACATGCTTTATCCGATTTTTATGATTTTTGCACAGAACCTTAATTTTATGAATTAAGATATTCGTGTGAAATTTGAGCGCAATCGAAAAATTATTTTTCATGAAAATATAAATTTTGTGTTTTTTTTTTAAACAATTTTTTGACTTATTACACCTAACCACCTACTACACCAATTAATCTTATTGTAATGATTTTTTCACACAAACTTATTTTATTAATTTATATATTCGTGTGAAATTTGAGCGCAATCGAATAATTATTTCTTATAAAAATCGCGATTTTTTTCTTTTTTCTTTTTTAAAAATTACGATTAATTAAAAATAATTAAAATTTAAGTTTATTTTTTATTTAATTTAATTTAATTTAAAAAAAATCTTTAACAAAGTAATAATTTTTTCACAGAACAACAGCAATCCGCATAACACATGGCAGCTCAATGCACCAATTATGCTCATCCAACAACGCGGCGGGACTTAAGCGTTTAGAACTTGAAAAAGTATTAGATACCACGCATTTTAAAAAAATTGTAAAAATACAGCCAAACCTTACACTTTCAAAAGTGATGAGATCTAAAAGAAGGGCCAGGCTAATGTATTCTTCTACATTTGCGCTTTCTTAATTCATAAACGTACACTTCCCCGTAACTAAATCCTCATAAGCTTGATAAAATAGAATTTGCATGAACTATTACATTTAGATTTATTGGCAAAATAGTACTTGCATGATCCATGACGTTTAGATTAATTGGCTAAGTAGAAGTTGCATGATCTATTACGTTTTAAGTTAATAGTTGCAAGTGATATTTTGCCAAGCTTTTCAATGATGTTAACAGGGCAGCGTACGTTTATAAATTATTACTAAGAATGCGCAAATGTAGAAGTGTACATGAGCTTGGCCCTTCTTTAAGATATCATTTTTTTTGAGTGCATGTGAAAGGTTTGGTTGTATTTTTACAAGTTTTTTGTATGCGTGGGACACTTATATCCCAATACTTGGCACATGCAGTTATACTTTGTAAAATATATTATTTTGTACTGACGAGAGAATGGCATTTTGTAGAACGTTTCATATCTTGAGAAATAAATATATTGAATTTACAAAAATAATTGGATGATCGAAGCGATAAGACTTCAATTTCACTTACCCTGAGAAAAATAGCTCGGATGTTTTTTTGTCATGTTTGTTCGCTATTTACCAGGAAAACAGCATATGCGATCTTGATGAAAATTGGAGCGGACCTTCGAAATCTCTGAACGTATAGATCTGCCAAGATTTTGGGTACAATCGAAGAAATATTTCTCATCGTACTTTTACGTTTTTTATTTTGATTTTTAATGCCATATTTGCATGATATTTAGGCCGATTCTGACCAAACGGGTGGGGCTACAACGTTCATATTTTACATGGACATTAAGGTAACGCTGATGTCGTGTCTTTTGAAATAAAATGTTGAAAATGTTACCCAGAATTCATAGAAATAAAGGTTGAAATATAAGCCTTGTACAGGTGTATAAATAATAAGTAACTATAGAAACTTGTCAATAAACAACCTATAATGCGTAAAAAGGCAAGTCTTTGGGCCTCGAGATATTTTACATTATTTTGTTAATTGGTATTACCATAGCAATTAATAATACTTAATAAAAATTATCCTAATTTCACAAAAATAATAAATAGCCAATCAAAAAAGCTCATTGATCAACGCGACTGAAAAACGCGTTCGCGAAGCAGCCTAGTAATAATAATGTCACAAATTGAATGATTATAGCTTACATTTTATTTGAATCTCACTTTTGTTCCAAAATTGATTTTTAATGTTATTGGATGAGCGTAGCGAGCGTAGCGAGCGAAGCGAAGATTCCATTTCACTACACTGGAGAAAAAATTCCGGAATGTTTTTTTTTTTTTTTTTTTTGTATTTTGTATTTTTGTGTGTTTGTTAACACGATTCCGGCTAAACCGATACTCCGATTGCGATGAAATTTTATGGAGGCCTTCGAAATCTCTGAACTTAGAACTGCCACGTTTTTGAGCGCAATCGGGAAATTTTTTCTCATAAAAAACGCAATTTTACGATTTTTTTCGATTTTAAAAAAATTTCTTCGACTTATAACACCTACATGCTTTATCCGATTGTAATGATTTTTTCACAGAACCTTAATTTTATGAATTAAGATAATCGTGTGAAATTTGAGCATAATCGAAAAAATTATTTCTCATGAAGATCGTAATTTTACGGGTTTTTTCTTTTTTAAAACAATTCTTTGACTTATAACACCTACATGCTTTATCCTATTGTTATGATTTTTTTACAGAACCTTAATTTCATGAATTAATATATTCGTGTTAAATTTGAGCGTAATCGAATAATTATTTCTTATGAAAATTGCAATTTTACGATTTTTTTCTTTTTTTAAAAATTACGATTAATTCAAAAATTAAGTTAATTTTTTATTTAATTTAGTTTAATTAAAAAAATTAAGTTAATTTTTTATTTAATTTAATTTAATTAAAAAAAATCTTCGACTAAGTAATGAATTTTTCACAGAACAACAGAAAATCCGCGTAACACATGGCAGCTCAATGCACCATATACGCTCATCCAACAACGCGGCGGGACTTAAGCGTTTTCCTAGTTTAAGTGAAACGTTTTTCTATAGCTTAGTGCGACTTGCGATCAGACACCCCCAAAGTCGGTGTTTTTTTTGTTTAGTT
This sequence comes from Sweltsa coloradensis, assembly GCA_024449915.1. Classification (NCBI taxonomy): domain Eukaryota; kingdom Metazoa; phylum Arthropoda; class Insecta; order Plecoptera; family Chloroperlidae; genus Sweltsa; species Sweltsa coloradensis. Next base: position 12,709 of record JAMZAV010002416.1, on the reverse strand, counting down.
TGGGAATGGGGATGGGTAGGCCTAGATGCTGAAATGTACTCTTGAAAATGTATTTTGTGTCATTATTGTCCGCGTTGAGTGCCCGAATGTTGGCTTCGCATGCCCCCTATGTACGCTAAACTACAGACTACACCCATCAGCTCTGCCCCTGGCTAACGTTGCGTGTACAAGATTATACTGACGGGGAATAATACTCAAATGAATTCAAGATCTTGTTTGGTTTCACGTGTTTTCACTCTCATCGGATCGAATGCTTTAAACGAGCAAAAAAGGTTTTGTGGTCAGGGAGAATTAGATCTTCCAAGTTAAAACGCTCATAACACGCAACGTTAAGCGAATTATCTGATAATTTGTGGGAAATGATTGTGAGTCGGTATATCTTCCTTCTAGAGGTGGTGACCCAGTTCTTCTCGTAGTTGAGACGAGAGCCCTCCTCAAATAATCGACTGGTGTGCTGTGCATCAAACAGTTTATCATGCACGGCCGCCTGCGGTGCATGGTCCATATGGTGCACACGTGCGAGTTGCGACTAACTTAGCAATACGAGACTGAAAAGAAAGGGCGCAAACCTTGACAATATCAGAATAAAGGATTGTAAAATTACTTTGCAAGTTCCTCCTCCACCACCTCCACCTCCACCTCCTCCTCCTCCACCACTACCACCACATTAACCACCACAAGGCATAAGTAAATAAAAAAAATATATATATAATATATAATAAAATATAATATATAATAAAAAAAAGTAAAAAAAAAAAGTAAAGAAATGTAAACTCTTTTAATGAGAGAGAAGATGAAGACTTTGAGCCATCCTGTTTTGTCAATAATCTGAAATGTATTTGTATTTTAATTTATTTATCATCAAAATGCATTGGATAGAGTTCGAGGCTTGGATGCATATTATTATATTAATTCCTTGCAATTAATTCCTTTGATATCTGTTTAAAACAGTACAACTTGCCTGGATTTACGCGCTATTTAAATGTGCTTAACAATAAACGAGGTGTTGGTATTATATTACATGTGAACATAGCGTTAGACTTTCTTGACGAGAATTGTAAGGGGTTGGAGAGGGAGAGGGGAAGTAATTTTTAATGACAGCAAGTTTATCGTTGTATTTGTTTACTACTTAGACATTATTGAATCATGGATGGCAGAGTATGTGGTATGAGAATGTTATTTACATGGGTGATATCAACATAAAATTAATACGCTCGAGGTAAATGCTGTTGTCCAAAGTAACATAAAAAAACACGGTTATGCACGATGCTTTTATGCAGCAATTCAAATTGACACAAAAGCAGTTTTTGGATGAGCGAAGCGAAGACTTCAATTTCACTGACCCCTCAAAAAATTTAGCTCCAATGTTTTTTTGTTTTTTTTGTATTTTTGTCTGTTTGTTAGCTAATTACCAGGCAAACGGCATATCCGATCTTGATGAAAATTGGAGGGGACCTTCGAAATCTCTGAACTTAGAGGTTTTTTTGGGTACAATCGAAGAAATATTTCTCATGAATATCGTACTTTTAAGATTTTTTCCGATTTTTAGTGCGATATTTTCGTGACATTTGGGCCGATTCTGACCAAACGGGTGGGGCTACAACGTTCATATTTTACATGGGCATTAAGGTTGTTGCTGTAGTACCTTTTGAATAAAAAAGTTAAAAAGTTATCCAGAATCCATAGAAATAAAGGTTTTAATATGAATTTTTTGAAATATATAACAATAATTAACAAGTAACTATAGAAATTTGACAACAATCACCTACAATGCGTTCATAAAGCAATCTTCGGGCCTACAGATATTTGACATTCTAATTACCCTAGCAAGTAGTACTTATAAAAATTATTCTAATTTAACAAAAATGATTTTGCAATGGAACTTGAAGAAGTAAAGAGATCCCACGCATACTAATTTTTTTTTTAAAATAAAGCTCATCCATCAACGCGACGGGACTTAAGCGTTTTCCTAGTATAAGCCGATTTACATGACCGTATCGGCAATCGCGCAGTTTTTTCGGGAAGGCGGCGACGGCCTAAAGAGCGCGTATTACAAAATAAAATTATTGAAATGTCGACGACTGAACAATGTCAAATAAAGAACCAGAAAGTCGACGTGCATTTTTTTAAAAATTATCTACACGTGTATACGTCCCATCCCTACTATCAACAGCTATACCGTGTATGGAAGGATAATGTTTTACTTGAAACCATCCACTTCTCTGATAAATGATAGAGATATAATAACAAAACCATAAAAAAAACAGAATTTTTATGTCTGAAAGCTGTTTTCTGCGCATTTTGACGCAAATATAATATCTTGAATTTTTGCCTTGCCCCAGACCCCATGCTAATTCATGTAGAATACATACAAATGCTTACATTTTAGTTATTCCGGTTTGTGACTCAAAATATGGTCACCTTGGCCGGCCCATGTAATGAGAGAGAGAGAGAGAGAGAGAGAGAGAGGGAGGGAGAGAGAGAGAGAGATCATGGCTGGTACACGCAGCTACTTTTACAGTAACAAAAGGCTTGTACAAACGTCAGTAGTTGCTGTTGTTGTAGGATATAACGAATCGATTGATGTGTATGTGGATACAATAACAGTTGTACAAAATATGCCTCGACAAAATGTGCTTCAAGATCACGCATTAGTCTCATATTATATTCATGCCGTTACGGCGAATACATAATATCAGGGTTATACAAAAACATCTTAAGCACGGACTCATTAAATACATAGAAAATATAGGCTACGGAAAATACGAATTAAGACGTTCCGTAACGATAACGTGCGGGGTTTAAAGTTACAGTTTTTGTAACATCCCAAATAATATTGGTAAATGTATAATTTGTTGCTCTAATAATTACCATTAGAATTGTATCTTAAAAATTTAAGTCGGTTAAATATTTATATTGCTGTGCTAGTTTCAAATGTAAATGACGACGGCCATCTTGTTTTTGCTATGGCAGCTTGACACCATCAAAATCTTTGATCTACGGTTCAATACTAATCGATTAATACCACGTACCTAGTTCTTTCACCTTTCACGGAAACTGCCACGGGAGCATGTTTTATGCATCATGATACCACTACCCTTACAATAAATAAATATCCACCACCAATTAATAAACAAATAGTAACCAAGGTTTTCATAACCTTTTAGTAATCGATTGTAAACCAAATAATAATTAATGTTTCAAAATATGACTATATTGTAGATAGGCCCTAACCGTTATTGTAAACCACTTCTTGAAATGGATGTAAACCAAACCAATGCATAACCTTGGCTATAAATAAATAACTACATAGTCATCAATTGACCTCAGGAACCCAATCACTCCACTGAGTGAACACTGCTAACTACCTCGCCAGCAAGAAGGTCTAACCATATAATCACCATTAGTGATTATATTATTGTATTATTGTAAACCAAATGACAACCAAAACATAGCCACGGTTTCTAATTAATAACCAGCGGTGAGGAACACCAACGCAATCTAGAAGTCGCTCAAATAACCCAAATCAAATTGATTGGATTGAATTGGATATTGCTTAACGTCTCATATTTATGCACTTTGGCTAATCGAGACGATGAGTGATGATAGATGAGGATGAAGTATGAACAGAAGGGAGGAGGGTTAACCCGGTACCGGCACGTAGCCTACTCCTTTCGAAAAATACCAAGGGGACCAACGGCTTAACGTTCCATCCGAAAGGACGGCGTAACTTTGACAGTCATATAGGTTCCTCCACTAACCCAGACTGCCGAGCAGACGTCGAGGAGAACGAAGTCGTTACACTAGCTTTCGAACCCTCCATCTGCTTTAAGTAGTGATATACGCGAGTTTCAGGACCTAGTGGTCACCCACTCTACCCATTACCACGCCCGATTCTGCTTAACTTCGGTGTTCGAGTGGGAACCGGTTAAACGAGCTCGGCTAAACCGCTGGCTCAAATCAAATTACATATTTAAAAAATATATAATATATATTAATGCTTTTGTCGACGATATGAGTTAAATTTATACAGGTAGGTAGATATAAGTAACAAGTACACGCTATCAGGAAGAAGAATACAGTTTATTGGCAACTGTCGGAGTCGATCTCGGGACCCCCACCTCCGTACGACTACGACGCCGCTCTCATCACCAGGCTACGGAACCTCTCTCACTGACTTAGACTGGCGCGCTGGACAGCTTCGCGCTTGTATCGTGTATTGCGGAATGTTGCGTGTTTACGACACAATATTGTTAATTTCGTCCCCTCTACTAACATACCGATATCACCAATTCTTATAAATAACTGAATTAAACCAAATAAAAAATATTTATTTATACGTCCTTAATCATAATATCTCGAGAAGGTTAATTAATAACAATTAATTACAAGAATAATTTTATCAATCAATGATGTCAAAAACAAATATCTAGTGTATCAGTTAATGATATTTACTGCACTTGCTTCAGTAATAATGTCGGAAATATCAAGTAAAAACAAATTATGTATATCGAATTCTTATAACGAAAATATACAATATATTTAAAAAAAGCATCCTAAATCATATCTTCAGAATGATAGTTAATAATAAGTAATTACAAGAATAATATTTGTATCATTCAATGATTTAATTAAACATTTACAATAGGGAACTTTCCATGATAGGATCATAGGAAAGATAGGAATCGTACAGTTTAAAAGTAAAATTGAAGCAATGATAATGAATCAAAGAGAAAAGAAAAATTGATTTTTACTATTTATTTGTGGTTCATTGTTTGTCTGTGTGTTTGTATAATGTTAATATTTATATTTAGTTCTTATTTATGTTTTTGTTATTCTCTTTGTTTGTTCATTATTGCTTTGATTATGATATAATCAATGTATTTTCAATGACATTTTTCTGCCTGGATTGTCTGGTTGCTGTCGCTATACTGGTTGAGCTGGCAACTTGAGATAGGTGTCCTGTATCATTGCTGTGATCAGTGTTGACGAACAATTTCAAATAATTATGTCTGATATAATTATATATTAGTGTCAAGATCTTTTATTAAATTGTTATCAAGATTTGATCACAAGAATGAAGATTCGCGTTCGGTGGTTTCTTCCGCGAAAGTTTGATTACTCCCTGATTTGCTGTTCCTGATTTTTGGCAAACCTCATATTATTCGTTTGAGTAGGATCGCCTAATAAATCAGTTTTTTTCTATTCGTTTTTCTTTTTTAATGTTTTTCTTCTTTTCTTTTCTTCTTCTTTCTTTTTTTTCTGCACCTTTTTTTTATATTTCATTCATTAATTAATTGCATTTAATATCCTTTTTATTTGTTATCAAAATTGTTGTTTTAATGCATTTTTGTTGTAATGTTACTATTTCAAATATTTACTAAACTGTAGTTCATTGTTGTGTCTGCATCTATGTAATTAGATTTATTTATTTGTCCTCCTTTGTAAATCAGTTTTATAACTGAATAGGATAGACGTTAAATAAATAAATACGAATATAAATAAAAAATAAATAAAATTATATCAGCGTGTTTTATAGAATTATTACTATTTGGACAACACATATGAATATTTTACATTCTATTTTTGATTGATATCACCATAGCAATTAATATTTTTTTTAAATTTTTAACTAATTTAACAAAAATAATTTTGTAATGGAACTTGAAAAAGTAATGAGATCCCACTTATACTAAAACGTAGTAATCAGACATATTAAAAAAGCTCATCCATCAACGCGACCGGAAAAAGCGTTTGCGAGGCGGCCTAGTTGGATGAGCGTAGCGAGCGTAGCGAGCGAAGCGAGCGAAGCGAAGATTTCATTTCACTACACTGGAGAAAAAATCCGGAATGTTTTTTTCTTTCTTTCTTTCTTCTTATTTCTTTCTTTCTTTCTTTCTTCTTCTTCTTTCTTTCTTTTCTCTTTCTTTCTTCTTTCTCTTTTCTTTCTTTCTTCTTCTTTCTTTCTGTATTTTTGTGTGTTTGTTACACGATTCCGGCTAAACCGATACTCCGCTTTCAATGAAATTTTTTGGAGACCTTCGAAATCTCTGAACTTAGAACTGCCACGCTTTTTGAGCGCAATCGGGAATTTTTTCACATAAAAAAACGCAATTTTACGATTTTTTTCGATTTTTAAAAAATTTCTTCGACTTATAACACCTACATGCTTTATCCGATTGTAATGATTTTTTCACAGAACCTTAATTTTATGAATTAAGATATTCGTGTGAAATTTGAGCGTAATCGAAAAATTATTTCTCATGAAATCAAAATTTATTTTTTTTTATTTTAAAACAATTCTTTGACTTATAACACCTACTTGCTTTATCCTATTGTAGTGATTTTTTTTACAGAACCTTAATTTCATGAATTAATATATTCGTGGGTTAAATTTGAGCGCAATCGAATAATTATTTCTTATGCAAATTGCAATTTTTTGATTTTTTCTTTTTAAAAAATTACGATTTAATTAAACAATTAAGTTAATTTTTTATTTAATTATTATTTAATTATAAAAATTAAGTTAATTTTTTATATAATTTAATTTAATTAAAAAAAATCTTCGACTTAGTAATGATTTTTTCACAGAACAACAGAAAATCGCGTAACACATGCCATCTCAGTGCACCATATACGCTCATCCATCAACGCGGCGGGACTTAAGCGTTTTCCTAGTATTATACACACAGTGATATTTGAGTGTAGTAATCAATTGCGCGCCGCCGCAGAAGCTTCTTTAGCATGTGCTGTTGGTTATATTTACAGACTATGCTCACAATATTTACTTTGAGCGTGTTGTATCAGCTGAATACATAGAGAAGCTAGCAATGCCGGTTGCCGGGTGACTGAACGTGTTCCGTAGGCACTTGTTTTCAAACTAGCCGTGTGCTTCATGTAAGTATTCTTCTCTTATGGGAGTGGGAAGCCTGCTTGACCTAAAACACTGATAATTAATAAGAATCAATGTAATTGTTGACTTAAAAGGTATATAATAAAAAATGAAACTATATAACAGGGACTTTTCACTGTTATTATTTACAAAATATTTCTTTAAAAGGCGTTATTTCGACTTCTTTACAGAAGTCTTTATCGGTCTATATTCCCCCCCCCCCCCCCCCCCCCCCCCCCGATAGTCCGCAGAAAATATGAGTTTATTTACGGCTATGCCATGCTGAATACACCGGTTCCCGATTGGGAGTAACTGTCAGTATACTTAGATTCGAAAATCGAAACCTACAAAAACTTGTAAAAAGCGCCTGTACAAAACATGATGAATGAAACATAAATTACAATTTAATTCATATCAAAAATGCAATAAAATATTTTTTAAATAACACTAATAAAGCTTGTAGCTTTGATTTTGCACGACGGCCATACATTGACACTGAATTTTGAAATGCAAAGTGCCAAGCTTTATATTAGTGTTGTTTATTAAATATTTGAATGCATTGATTGATATGAATTAAACTGTAATTTATGTTTTATTCATCATGTTTTGTTCCGGCACACAGCGTTGATATACATCGCTTAGCTTTAGCCACGAGGCAAAATGATATCATAACTTTGTAGGGCACAACGGATGAAACGTCGCTTGGCTCATCAACTAGATCTCAACACTTTTAAGTGGCTAATGCTTTGGTGATTTTTATATCTCAATTATTCTGGATGTGCAATGCTTGGCTGGCTTTTTACAAGTTTTTGTAGGTTTCGGATTTCATGATTTTTTCAAGTTAAGCGCTATAACTACTACAGTTCTCATAAACATAATGAAATCATTGTTGGATGAGCGTAGCGAGCGTAGCGAGCGAAGCGAGCGAAGCGAAGATTCCATTTCACTACACTGGAGAAAAAATTCCGGAATGTTTTTTTTTTTTTTCTTTTTTTTTTTTTTTTGTATTTTTGTGTGTTTGTTAACACGATTCCGGCTAAACCGATACTCCGATTGCGAAGAAATTTTATGGAGACCTTCGAAATCTCTGAACTTAGAACTGCCACGTTTTTTAGCGCAATCGGGAAATTTTTTCTCATCAAAATCGTAATTTTACGATTTTTTTCGATTTTTAAAAAATGGCTTCGACTTGTAACACCTACATGCTTTATCCGATTGTAATGATTTTTTCACAGAAGCCTTAATTATATGAATTAAGATATTCGTGTGAAATTTGAGCGTAATCGAAAAATTATTTCTCGTGAAAATAAAAATTTTACGGGTTTTTTCTTTTTTAAAACAATTCTTTGACTTATAACACCTACATGCTTTATCTTATTGTAATGATTTTTTCACAGAACCTTAATTTCATGAATTAATATATTCGTGTTAAATTTGAGCGCAATCGAATAATTATTTCTTGTGCAAATTGCAATTTTACGATTTTTTCTTTTTTAAAAATTACGTAAAAATTACGATTTATTAAAAAAATTAAGCTAATTTTTTATATTAATTTAATTTAATTATAAAAATTAAGTTGATTTTGTATTTAATTTAATTTAACTAAAAAAAATCTTCGACTAAGTAATGATTTTTTCACAAAACAACAGAAAATCCGCGTAACACATGGCATCTCAATGCACCATATACGCTCATCCAACAACGCGGCGGGACTTAAGCGTTTTCCTTGTTAGTAATCTATTAATTGAAACAGGATTAAGCATTAAATATTTCCACCCAGCCCTACAAGAACGAAATTCTTGCCGCTTGTAGTCCATAAGCGGATACTGCTGTAATCCCGATCCATAAGCGGCTCGCCTTTGGTCCATAGGCTCAAAACCAGCAGCTGGTACAGTGCGAGTGGACCACAAGTTATCCATAAGCACAAAACCAACTACTGGCTGATTGCGAGTGTACCATAAGAGGTCCATAAACACAAAACCAGCTGTGGGACGTGATATAAAACTATATCCCATTTATTAATAAATACTATTTCATGTTTAAATGGTTCCTTTAATAAACGTCGAGAACATGCATGGCAGTTATTGGATGAGCGTAGCGAAGATTCCATTTCACTACACTGGAGAAAAAATCCGGAATGTTTTTCTTTTTTCTTTTTTTTCTTTTTTTGTTTGTATTTTTGTGTGTTTGTTAACACGATTCCGGCTAAACCAATACTCCGATTGCGATGAAATTTTATGGAGGCCTTCGAAATCTCTGAACTTAGAACTGCCACGATTTTGAGCGCAATCGGGAAATTTTTTCTTATAAATACGCAATTTTACGATTTTTTTCGATTTTTTGAAAATTTATTCGACTTATGACATCTACTTACATGCTTTATCCGATTGTAATGATTTTTAAACAGAACCCTTATTTTATGAATTAATATATCCGTGTGAAATTTTAGCGTAATCGAAAAATTATTTCTCATGAAAATCGAAATTTTACAGTTTTTTAATTTTTTGAAACAGTTCTTTGACTTATAAAACACCTACATGCTTTATCCTATTGTAATTATTTTTTCACAGCACCTTAATTTTATGAATTAATATATTCGTGTTAAATTTGAACGCAATCGAATAATCATTTCTTATGAAAATTGCAATTAAACGATTTTTTCTTTTTTAAAAATTACGTAAAAATTACGATTTATTAAAAAAATTAAGTTAATTTTTAATTTAATTTAATTTAATTTAAAAAAATCTTCGACTTAAATGATTTTTTCACGGAACAACAGAAAATCCGCGGAACACAATGCAGCTCAATGCACCAATTACGCTCATCCAACAACGCGGCGGGACTTAAGCGTTTTCCTAGTAACTATAACCTAGTACCAATTTCCCCTTAATGCGGATTCCTTTAATAAAAAAGGAAATTGCTTTCTTTGGATGAGCGTAGCGAGCGAAGCGAAGATTCCATTTCACTACACTGGAGAAAAAAATCCGGAATGTTTTTTTTCCCTTTTTTTTTTGTATTTTTGTCTGTTTGTTAGCACGATTCCGGCTAAACCGATACTCCGATTGCAATGAAATTTTGTGGAGGCCTTCGAAATCTCTGAACTTAGAACTGCCACGTTTTTGAGCACAATCAAAAAAATTATTTCTCATGCAAATCGCAATTTTACGATTTTTTTCGATTTTTTAAAAATTTCTTCGCCTTATAACACCTTTGTCCGATTGTAATGATTTTTTCACAGAACCTTAATTTTATAAATTAATATATTCGTGTAAAATTTGTGCGCAATCGAATAATTATTTCATAAGAAAATTTCTATATTACGTTTTTTTCCTTTTTTAAAATTACGATTAATTAAAAGAATTTATAATTTAAGTTATTTTTTTTTAAATTTTATTTTATTAAAAAAAAATCTTCAACTAAGTAATGATTTTTTCACAGAACAACAGAAAATCCGCATAACACATGGCAGCTCAATGCACCAATTACGCTCATCCAACAACGCGGCGGGACTGAAGCGTTTTCCTAGTAATAAATTGAAATTAGTTTTGTATCTGCTGGATTTGCTCACTTTATTTCGTTTTGGATGATCGTAATTGGTGTATTGAGCTGCCATGTGTTATGCGGATTTTCTGTTGTTCTGTGAAAAAATCATTACTAAGTTGAAGATTTTTTTTAAATTAAATTAAATTAAATCAAAATTATCTTAATTTTTTTTTAATTAATCGTAATTTTAAAAAAAGGAAAAAATCGTAATATTGAAATTTTCATAAGAAATAATTATTCGATTGCGCACAAATTTTACACGAATATATTAATTCATAAAATTAAGGTTCTGTGAAAAAATCATTACAATCGGATAAAGCATGTAGGTGTTATAAGCCGAAGAAATTTAAAAAATCGAAAAAAGTCGTAAAATTGCGATTTTCGTAAAAAATAGTTTTTTGATACGCTCAATTTCACATGAATATATCAATTCATAAAATTAAGGTTCTATGAAAAAATCATTACAATCGGACAAAGCATGTAGGTGTTGTAAGTCGAAGAAATTTTAAAAAAAAATCGAAAAAAATCGTAATATAGCGATTTTCATGAGAAATAATTTTTTGATTGTGCTCAAAAACGTGGCAGAGATTTCGAAGACCTCCATAAAATTTCATCGCAATCGGAGTATCAGTTTAGCCGGAATCGTGTTAACAAACAAACAAAAATACAAAAAAAAAGAAAGAAAAAAAAACATTCCGGATTTTTTTTCTCCAGTGTAGTGAAATGGAATCTTCGCTACGCTCATCCAAATATTTTGTCTACCTAAGTTGCTACTCGTGATTGTTTAAACGTGCTATTAATATTGTTATGATTTTGGTTTTTATTTACCTAATGACGGAAATAGCTGTTTTTCTATGAAACGTCCTCGTTAAAAATAAAGTTTTTCTACTAAAATGTTTGAAATTAGACAGTTTAAGTTAAAAAAAAATATCACAGAAAAATTAAACGAAGAAAATACTGAATGTGGGATACATAATTGCTTTAAATGAATTGACGCTATTTAGTACTTACTCCTTCACTACAGGAATAATACTATTTTTTTTACAACGCTTATATAATATTAGCTTCATGTGTTTCTGTCTGTCTGTCTGGACGGAATCTTATAATCGATATTTTACCCACTTCCCAATGTCCGATCAAGCTGAAATTTTTCACACATACGTATCCTTGACGACAAAATCTGAATAAATGAACAGATTCACTAATTAATCAATTAATTCATCGTAATTAATTAACCAAACAAAGATCACATGGGAAATTAGTCACAGCTAGTAAGGATGGGCCAACCAGATGCAATGTCCGATCGAGCTGAAATTTTTCACACGTACGTATTCTTGATGACAATAGATGAATCAATTAACAGATTCACTAATAAATTTAATTAATTCATCGTAATAAATAATAAAATTTTTATATGGGAATCATAGTTTCACCCACTTCCCAATGTCCGATTGAGCTGAAATTTTTCACACATACGTATTCTTGATGACAAAATCTGAATAAATTAACAGATTCACTAATTAATCAATTAATTCATCGTAATTAATTAACCAAACAAAGATCACATGGGAAATTAGTCACAGCTAGTAAGGATGGGCCAACCAGATGCAATGTCCGATCGAGCTGACATTTTTCACACGTACCTATTCTTGATGACAATAGATGAATCAATTAACAGATTCACTAATAAATTTAATTAATTCATCGTAATAAATAATAAAATTTTTATATGGGAATCATAGTTTCACCCACTTCCCAATGTCCGATTGAGCTGAAATTTTTCACACATACGTATTCTTGATGAAAATAGATGAATCAATTAAAAGTTTAGTTTTTTTTTATTAATCAATTAATTCATCGTAATTAATTAACCAAACAAAGTTCATATGGGAAATAAGTCACAGCTAGTAAGGATGGGCCAACCAGATGCAGAAATTCGGACACGTTTAGTGAGCACATATTCGATTACATTAAATAAAAAGTATAAAATAATATTACATGAATTTTTTTTTTTTAAACAACGCTTAAGGTTAAATGTACTAAAAAGTAAAAAATAAATTTTCGCCCAACAAATTTCTGCCTTACTCGGAAATAAAAAGCGTTGGGCGCTTTCCTTCCATGAACAACAAAATTCTGTAATCTATGTCAATACCGTAAGCGCCTAACGCTTTTAATTTCCGAGTAAGGCAGAAATTTGTTGGGCGAAAATTTATTTTTTACTTTTTAGTACATTTAACCCTAAGCGTTGTTTTTAAAAAAATATTTTTTTTCGAG
>JAMZAV010002415.1:0-97414 GCA_024449915.1 Sweltsa coloradensis | reverse complement strand
TGTCATACTTTGTATATTGACTTTATCGTCATCTGCCATGCTTGTACCACCATTTTGCTAAATACTCCCTACAAAACCTTAACTGCTATTATAAGACTTCACCACAAGATTTCGTTTAAATAGCGCGTTAAAGTTGAAGTTTTTTTATAACAGTAAACGTGATGATTCTATTGGATTTTTTTTGTGTCTTGTAAGGTACTTGCAGTGAGTACATCCAGCTCGGTAGCCTAGGCCTGGCCGCGTCGCTCCGCGCTATAACTTACTTTGTTAGGCCTAAACAGAAGCTGAAATTTCTTTAATGGGTTCCGCCACTACGTTAATATACTTAAATACATGATATTGGCCAAAGACAATAGTAAAACATAAATTGCAATTCCGTCAAATAAGCGATAGAGTCCGGTAGGCTACACGTAGTGTCACTTGCATGCTCATGAAGAACTAGACCTAGCCTAGGCCTAGCGGAACTTTTCCGGTTGGTATGGACCGGTTTTACAAAACTACTTGCGTTAGGTTAGCCGAACTTTCAGCTGGTTACCCTGCGCCGCGCTAGCTAGTTCTAGGATATAATCGATAAGAGCGCACCCGAAATCCTTTTCGTTACAAAACTACTTACCGGTAGGTCTAGGGGCCTAGGCCTAGTTGTTTTTCAGTGTTTTTATTGAAAAAAAAACAGTGTTAAAAACCCGGTCCATACCAACCGAAAAAGTACCGGCCTAGCTGGGGCCTAGGGCCTACCTAGGCTGATTTGTTATGACAGTTCTGCAGGTTCATTCAGAACAGGCAAACAAACCTCATCCAGACAAAGTCAGCCAATGGCTATGGATCCTAGGCCTAGGCCCTACTTTCCAAAGGCCCAATAATTGGCCTAGCCTAGGGCCTAGGTAGGCCTAGGCTACCCTAGCCTTTGCCCAAGCCATTGTCCAAGGCTAGCTCTCGGCGTAGCTTAGGCCTAGGGCCTAGGGCCGGCCATAGAATAGCCAAAGGGATTAGATACACAAAGGCTAGGTAGGCCTGGGCCTAGCCCTAGCCCTCAAACTCGGGAGGGAGTCAATTTTTTACAACCATAATTACAACAAAGGTTTTATCACTTACCTACTTACTTCGCGTTGCTCAAATTTCGGTGTTTACAAAATAATTCCAATTTTCACGACCGAGTCGGCGTTTCTGTGTTCAGGACACCACAGCCCTAAAAAGTTGTTGTGGAAAATGCAAATCCAAAGGCTGTGAGACCGGGAAATTTTGAAACATTGATTTTTCCGTTCTCTGTTAGTTTCTTGTTTTTGTTGTGATATTACGTTTAATTAAAAATCAGTTAAACATGGGCCCCAAAAAAGAAAAGAAAGGTAATGTTCAATTGTATTTAGGTTGGGATAAATTGAAGGAAACGAGGGGAAGGAAAAAAGGGTACTCTTGTACTTGGGGGGGTCCAACTTTTCAACACCGTTTTTTTGCTTAAGGCCTACCAAAAAAATACTCAACCTACTAAACCTTTAACGTTGCTATTTTAAATATAAAGTACTTTAAACGCCAAAGGACTTTCGTTTAAAATAGCGACGTCAAAGGTTTTGAAGTTTTTTTGTTAATTTAACAGCAAAAAACGTTGTTGAAAAGTTAGACGACCCCCCCCCCCCCCCAAGTACAAGAGTGACGATGATTTTTGTTGATTAACTTCTGTAATGTACTAAGGCTATTAGAGACGATGAAGGACGATTAGAAAAACTTGTGCCTGAAGCAGGATTCGAACCCACGTTCTCGTAGAGCCATACCTACGCTTAGGACCAGCGTCTAATAGTACGCGTGCCACCATGGACGGCTATAAGAGAGCATAGGAGCTGCCATGAGAGGGTTGAACTATATGATTAGAAAGTTAATATCATAAAATGGACTTCTGGAGGGTGGGTGCAGAAAAATGTTCATTGTTTAGCAGAACGGTTGTTAGATATAAATTGAACTTCATTTAACGTCGGTGTTCAAATGCATGATACATGACACACCAATAGTTTTTAGACTGCAAAAAAGGGCAGTAAGAGGTATCAAAGGCTTGAAAAATCCTATCCTGTAGAGAATATTTTAAGCAAGTGGGCATTCTCACAGTCCCCGTCCAGTATGTGGACTCGACTGTCACCTATGGGCCTATACGTAAACACAAATTATTTCTATGTAATGTACCTCTAAATCACCATAAAACATGTAGGAAACAGGACCCATATGAATGGAAATGGCTAAAGCTACATAGGCCTATATGACAAGTCACCTACTACGACTGGCAAAATTCTATTCAATGGGGAGAATTTTTAAAAAATGTTATAGGAAAATGAAAATATACATATGCAGCGAGATAACTGGGAGTGAAAAAGCTTGACAGTGGCAATCAAGAGAAATTTCAAATTTCAATAGTGACAAGGGTGGTTGGCATATATGGACAGATACCGGTATGTAAAATGTATTTAAATATGTTGTGTACGCTAACAGGGAAAGATGGTGTAAATTGTAACTTTAAATATGTGTTACATGTGTATTATTTGTTAAGACTTAAGAGTATAATTTTCTAATAAACAAAGTGGTAGGTATGCAAGAGTGTGATCAGTGGCGGCGCTACGGGGGGGCTTGGGGGCAAGGGACCCCCCCAAAATGGCTTGCCCTCTGGTGTCAAATGACTACCGCACGCGTAATATAACTAAAATTAAATAATCAAATCACAAATTTATTATTGGTAATTTACAAGTTCCTATTGTTTTTTGTCTGGCGCCGATCTGTGTAGGTACTATTTTATTTGTAATATGCCTAAAAAAGATTGACAAATCAAATATTTGTACAGACATGACCTTGTGTGGGATGTTGTTCTATGTAATTCATGGCTACGTACAAAAATAAATACAAATTATCATGTTTACTGTGGCCTATGTGTTTTTACAGGATCCACTGAAAAAGACAGAGATCACGCAAAATCAGTGTGGTCTGATACTCAACTGAAATGTAAGATTCTCGTTTGAAACAATATTAAGTCTTCTAGAAATATGTACTTAACACTTATGTTTTTATGTGTTTGTGGGTTATCCATGGACCAGCTCCCAAAGACCCAAATATCCTTATGGAGATAGCATACTAATAAGCAGATATGAAGAGCATCATTTAAAATTATTCACTTTTAAAGTTGAATCTTTTGTTTGCATTTCATAAAATATTATAATAACCTTGCTCTTTCTTGAATAAGGACATTTTTGGGGGCAGTTGGCAAATATATATTTGTTTGGCCATGAAGCATATTATTAGACTCATATGAAATAAGTGAAACTTGCAAATTGTTACGAAAGCATATTATATGGACAGCCCTAGAGTTGGAATTATCAATATTTTTGTTAATTGGTTAAAAACAAAAACAATTCACAATAATGGTCAATATTAGACGTGGTAACAAAATTCTAAATCATTTTTTTTGTTTCCATTAATCCTGTGCAAACTTTCTAACAACTGTTGTGGTAAAATTATTGAAGATGTGTGTAGGGAGGAAGCCAGTAGGCCTTTTGTGCAAGTATCTTACTAAAAATTATTAATTTTAATACCTCTTGCAAATTTGAGATTGAATTAAATAAAAACAAAATAAAAATAATAAGAACGCTCGTTTTCCAGCTCCAGCGCCAAACAGTTTCTCTGCCAAACTTTGTCATAGAGTTCAACGCGATATGCAACGAAGAACAAACGACTATTGTGCCCGAGATAGTTGCGATAAAGAATGACCAAAAGATAGTAAATAAGAAGTCTTCGGAGGCGATACCGAACGAGGAGCCCTCTAAGGAAACCTTGCTACAAAACGAGAGGTATAGGTAGTTCAGTCTCCTACAGGCAGGTATCAGTTTTGGGCAAATTAAAAAAAATAAGGAACTTGTAGAGTAAAACTTTACTTTATCAAAAACAGATTACCGGTAGGTATTTAAGTTCCCTTTACTCTTCAAAAGGATCTTCATGTTACTCAAAAGGACCTTGGTTGCTTGAAGTTACCAACCAAGTAGCCTATGTTTAATTTGTACATATATGTACAATCTGAAAAATAGAAATTATATAAAATATCTACCCATTCTTGGAACTTCAGGGAAGTCCCAACAACCTAGCAAATTTAACTTTAGCCTACAAGTTCCAATGTGAACTTTGTAAATAGGAGGATTGTTGCCTGCAAGGTGCAAGTTACAACACTTTTACTTGTAAGTAATTGTTATGTAACACACGTGTAAATAGAAGTGATACTCAATATAGCTAACCAATATCTACTTACTACTTATGTCTGTAGTTTGCAGGAAGTGAAAGTGAAACAAAAAATCTTTATGGTGTTCGACAACCCGGAGAAGTACTTGCATTTGAAACAGATGCAATTCAAAGGTAATTAATAAGGAATAAGAAAAGAATGAAAGTATATGGTAGGCCTACATAGGCCTAATTAAATCACCACAATTAAAAACCGTCAAATTAGTTATAAAAAAAAAAAAAAAAAATTATTTAGAGTCTACCCACTCAGTTATATAACTGATTTTCAGTGGGGGACTTTAAATCAAAGCGACCAAGCCAACCCTGCAGGCCCGACGCAATCGACGAGTGAGCGATAACCAACCAAAGATCGATATTTTTAATAGGAAATATAGCAATCAGTGGTATGGACAGTGCGAACACCCGCGAATCAACGCCAGAATCAACAAGGCCGATTCAGAACAACTCTGAAATTTATTATGTGCTTCGTTGCTAGGACGGCTCCAAAGTCACCGTTTACAAACTCCTAAGACAAGAACTGATGGACTTAAGTCCAAATCAGAAGTGAAAAAACTTCTGACTTTCGCGGGAATCGAACCCTGGACCTTCTGCATTGGAAGCAGATACGCTAACAACAAGACCAACGAGCCACACAAATTTAATTTAGATTTAATATTATAAAACGTTTTATACCTGAACCTGAACCTGTTTGAACCTGAACTATGTAGGCCTATGTGGTGTAATTTAATTTTTAAATTATATTTACTACAGGTGTGAAAATGTTTAAATACACAATAGTAGAGCACGCAATACAATTTGAATGAGGAATCACCCACGCATTCACAGACACACAACAACTCAATTGATATACATTCACAAAATCACACTTGCATGTATTTATATTGTTATGTATATATATGCTTATATTGCTTATGTATATATATGCTTGCTTGCTTGCTTGCTGGGGGGCGCAGCCCCCCAGCTTAGCCCCGCAGGGAAAAAAAATTTGAGGCCCTTATTTCAAAAACGAGTTTTATTGGCTTTAGAGAGGGTATATTTCAATATATTAATTTTTATAAAATTTATTATTTATTTATTAAAAATTTTTATATGCAGTTGCTCACTAAATTAGGCCCTGGAGGAAGGTAAGTCCCTTTATAATCGCTATTGCTCAGGTGTTTCTATACCCTCACATTTTGAAAATCAGTGTTGAAATAAATGTTATTGGATGAGAGTAGTAAAGACTTTAATTTTGCTCCCCTGAGAAAAAAAGCTGAAGTGTTTTTTTTCTGTCTGCTCGCGCTCTACCGGTCAAATGGCTACTCTGATCGTGCTGAAATTTTCATGGGACCTTCAAAACCTATGAAGTTATAGATGTGTTACGATTTTGGGTAAAACCAAAGAAAATAATATCGTGCAACTGTGAGGAATTGAACTTTAAAAAAAAATCATAATTGCTAGAAAACATTGATATTTCTGGAGGCTGAACATATTCATTATAGAATAAAATTTAGCTTTTCAAGGATCAAGGGGGGGGGGGCGATTGCCTCTACCGCCCCTCCCCTGGATCCGCCACTGATGTTAATTAATTAGTAGAGAGCCTTCAACATTCTTAACCCAAGTTGTGTATTTTATTTTTAGTGTTTGGCTCGTTGTTCTTTTCAGATTTTCCGATAGACATGCCGCTCATGAAAGCTTTCGGGAGAGTAATCAGTAATAACAACACAATTTCCGTATTACGGTAAGCTTGCAATTCAGACACAGAATGCTTTGTATGGTATTAGTAGTATTAGTAGTTTTAGGGCGCTTCAACGGCAAAGATTTATTCGCGGTGTTCATTCATACCCATCCTTAATAAACTTTTGAGAAGAAAACCTTAAAAGAACACAAATTAAGTTAGAGCAAAGCGACCGGAACAAATTGAAAAACTGATATATTATATTATTGTCATGTGATGTCGTAAACATTTCCCCTCACTGGGGCTCGAACCTGAATAAGAGGTTGTTAAATTATGTTGTTAAGCAGGCTTATGATTAAAAACTAGGGCTGAGCAAAAACATCGATATTTCGATACCGATATTTGGCTTCATATCAAAATTTATACAAAAAATGCTAAATTTTCGTAAATTTTGGTGGAGGTGCCGGGCCATAAAACGCGATTGTGAGATCGTAAAAATCAATTTGCGTTTTTGGTGATACCTCATCAACCCAATTTGGCAACAAATCATTAAAAATAGGACCACTCTCTTTTTAAAAATTATATTTTGGATTTTTTTATTTTTTTATTTTTAAACAAACAATAACATTTTAATGTATCAATATCATATAAAAAAAAAATAGTTTGATATCGATGACAAAATTATATTGTCATAGCCCAGCCCTATTAAAAACCTTGTAATAATATTATTCATTTTATTATGTGATTTAATTGAGATTTTGGGAACCGAAACTTCCCCGTATGAATCACATGTGTATCCGTCCCGGCAGTGCGTGTATCACTTCTCACGATAAAAATTGATCATGACCTCCGATCGACATAGCTCTTCAACAAAGATTACAGTATACAAATATCATAATAATATCATATTTCTATATAATAATGGGTGCAAGAGGACGGTGATTGCTCTCGGATAACCTGTCGCTCGTCAAGTTCAAGCGAGAGCATGCACGCAAACGTTCGAACATTACACACAACGGACATTACCTTATTTGGTAATTTTATAAATTACGTATTAAGTAGTTAATCCTACACAGGTAGTATTGTGTAATAATTTTAGGAATTGCGAGTACAAAAATTTTTTGCCTTTTTGGTACCGGTAATCATGTTCCGGTTCCTAAAATTCCCGCTCTTATAATGCCAACTTTGCCAGATGTATTGTCAATGTTTGGAAGCATCAAATGTCATAATTTTATTTGCACTTTTTGTAAATGCTCAACTCTTATGATATATTAATAAAGGGTTGGTTTTAAAATAGTCGTGTCTTCTTCGAAAACAGTTTATTTATTAATTTTTGCCAATACGGTGGCCATAGTGTGAATGTGGCAGTGCTGCAATACCTCGGCGAGTGCCTCTTTAACTGAGACCGTCTATATTCTCACTCAAAAGGGAGTCATCTTTAACATGGCACCATCACCAAAAGAGATTAATTCTGGATTAAATTTTATTTGAAATCATCAAATCTGTACATATACATATGTTGATAATTGTTTTCCCCTTTACTAATGTAGTCATGTCAAATATGACAAGTAAGTAGTTTTGTAGGTACAATATTTGAGGCCAAAGGACAATAATATTTGGCTGTTATAACGGGTATTTGTTTTGAATACACGCCCCTCGCTTCCTGTTTCAAATATGGCTCACCCTCACATGAGCCACTATAATAAATCATTTTGTAACGCATTTATTTTAATATCCTATTTGCCCGTTAATGACAATAGCTCTCGCGTTTAGCGCTTGAAATAAGGTATCGGAGAATGAATTGAATAAGTAAGGTATTATATTTTGTTCATATTAACTAAACTGGGAACATGAATAAACATGTTTCAGTGGGGGAAAAGGTACAGAAGGACGAGAGCTTTGTAAAAGAAATGTTATGTAGGGTCTCCAAGTCACATAAACTCAAATATGAGGTTTAGAGGACAATGCCTAAGAATACAAAAAAATTGCATTCTCTTGTGTTTCTGAAGAAATTTAACCCCTTCCGACCTTTGAAATTAAACCTAATTATCTATTTATTCAAGCATGTTTTTGCATTGCTGCCATTTTGCGTCAATCTGTGTACAAAATTAATAAAACAATAACAACAAAAACAACAGATTTTAAAATCAACAATTTATAATTTAAATTTAATAGGCCTATCATAACGTTTAGCTAATTTAAAATATTTTAATGTGGAGTATTCTGGATGGAAATGTATAATTCTGAAGTAGCTCGTTTCTGATCTCAGATTGGAGAACTGTAGGTTGACGAGCGAAGGTCTGGACCTTCTCACAGGATACATCCAGGAAACTAGGACAATAACAGATCTTAACCTGGACCGGAACCCGATCCCCTCTCAGAACTACTACACTCTACTGGAGAACCCCACCCTGTAAGTGTAAGCATAGAGCTGAGTCCTGCTTTCTCATCACCAGAACCATGCAATTATACGGTTAAAAAAGAAAAATACACTTCTATTTTTGCCACCGATTCACCGCTTTGGGCAAAACAATAACTGACAGTAATATTCACAAGTAGCCTATACTAACATATAAATGCTCATAACAATGTTTTCATTGTAACCATCAACGACTTTATAAGATCTGTCGCAAACTTCACTAAAATATAAGGGGTAAAATAAAAGTAGGCATAAAACTAAAATCAAATTTTCAATAATTATCACAACAAATTTGCCTATTCTGGGGATATCAAAAACAAAAAATGTCTTGTATTACTATTTTCTCCACAAATGATTGCCTATAGTACCGGTAAGTGCATTGAAAAGGGAAACAATTCAATATTAGTTGCAATTTTTTTAACATTACAATTTTCATGAATACCAAAAGGGTAAAAAGATTGTGTCATTCATTCGTTTACCGTTGATTGAACACACAACTATGTCCGTAGTTCTGAGGTAAAATGTTTGATAACATACACCTTGCAAGTTTGTGAACATCGCCCACACCGTGTTGCTTCTAATTAAACTATTTCTTCTCTTCTATTTAGGATAACTCACTTGTCGCTCCGCTTGTGCAACGTAGACGATCAGGGCGCTGCCCTCCTAGCTCATCATCTGGGGTTTTCACACCCTACCAAACAGATGCTGATATCATTGAACCTCAGTCACAATCGCATCACGCATCTTGGTGCGCAGTACCTGGGAAATGTAAGCAAGCATGAATGTGAGAGCGCAAGTTCTAACATTTGAATATTTGTTAATAATTTAATATTGTGAAAATTATATCATTCCAGTAGTCAAAGTAGCCTGCATATTTTGTTGGACAACCTATTACAGTAACTAGTAACTACACATCTAGAAAATGAAGCTTAAAAATAGCTTATCTGTCACATCTTCAAACTCTGGGTACCTTATCTGTGAGTGTGTACACAACCGCATTGAACATTTTAAATTTTAATTAATGAATTATTAATGAATATCAAAACTGTGCTTTTATTGCTAAATTCATTTACTAATTCTCGATTACCGGTAGGTATCTATACTCTATAGTATGGTTTGTGAAGAAAATATGCGAGAAAATTTATCTTGCATGTTTTGAACCCATTTTAATAGTCGCTTTTTCACTTTTCAGTGAACCATGCAAAGAGTCGCAGGTTTGGATATGAACGTTCTGAATATCATAAAACATTTAAGTATCTTGGGTACCCATTGACCACATTATTTTATTGATATTATATTTTGTTTTATTTATTTTAATTTATTTTATTGTAATGTTCTAAATGTTAATTTCTGATCATGTTATTAATTTGATTTTGGGGCAAATTACTACTACTTCATTGACGGGTCTCCATAGACTTTAAAGGCGGTTAATCATGACTTTCATCGTAACATCAGGCGCTGCGGACCAATCGAACTCTCCTCTCGCTCTCACTGGCCGGCAACAGACTCAAGGATGAGGGCGCCATTTTGTTGGCCACGCCACTTGGGAAGTTTGAACTCACGCATGAAGAGATAGTCGATCGTAGAAGACGGAATATTGCCCGGATACGAATACGAGAAGAACTGGTAATCATACAGAATAACATTCTTCTTCTTCTTTCTAACACCCAGAGTTGGATTTACACCATTCTCTGCCTAGCCAACCAGTAAAGGTCGGCCGCATATTTCCTCTTTTTCAACTTTTTTGTCTGCAATCGGTCCCCTTCTGCCTTCAGGAACACACATTTCTAGGTGGTCTGCATCCTGGATATGTTCTCTGCAGAGAGGACATGTGGGTGAATCAACCACTCCTATTCTGTGACCCTCTGTGAAGATGGGCCTGTAGGTAGTTGTGGCCTGTTCCCTAAGAAAATGAGTAAACATCATGGATTGAAACTGGGTTCATCTGTCAAGTGACAACCCCCCCCCCCCATCCTAGTAACCATTACCTTAAAACCATTCCCTAAGACTCCACAAGACTGCTTGTTGTTGGTACGAAGTAGTCCTATATGCCTTTTCTTGCGTGGCCCTACCACAGGTTTGGTTATGTGTTGTGAATTTTGTTTGTATGTAGTTAGCTGATTTTTAGTGGCCACCATCCGCCTGACGAGTCCCAGAAGGACAAAACGTGTCGTGGATTAAGGTAACAAACAACTTTAAACATCGCCAGTACAAAATACTTGTAAAGATTGCAGGAACTTTTAAAAGATTCAGTTCATCAATAAAAAAAAAGAACTTTTATAAAGTTCAAGTTCCTTTTTACACCCTACCCTCTAAAAAGTTCCCTTTTACTTTTTAGTTCATTTAATGTGACTGCAGAGTGACTGGCGTGTAACTTTCAAGCAGCGTACGGCTGTCAAAGAGCACGGTGAGCGGTAGGGTCATGAATCATGATGATACATGTGATATGAAAATTATAAATGATACATAATGGCAAAGTTGTTTGCTTACTGAAAAGTGGTTCCAAGTACAAAATTGGGTACTTAATTGTAACTGGAACGTTTTAAGGAACTTTCTAAAAAGTTCCTCGAAAATATGAACTTGATCACTTAAAAGTTCCTCAACCATAAAAGGATCAAGTTCCTTAAAAAGTTCCGGGAAAATGGAACTCGTTCTTTTAAAAAGTTCCTTCCCCAAGTATGGTTGTATCTATCCACCACAAACCTGCCATATACAATTTTTCCTAGGTTAAAATAAGTCGACTGTTGACGCGCACTTAAATGTAAATAGTAATAAAGGTGTATTCGCGACCGTGCAGATCACCCACTACGTGACGAGGACCAAGAGCTCGGCACTGAACGTGGCAGGGAAGAGGAGCGCCACTCGTCAGGCGTCACCGGCGAGGACGAGGAGAGTGAGTATGGAAGGGGGACTACAACGCACGGGCTCCGGCAAGGACAAGAAGAAATGTGAGTTGCACGTATTTACTCAATTATAAGCCACCATCGAGTAATGGTCGCACACTTATTTTTTAACACTAAAACTTTAAACAGTTTAGATTGAAAAAGGGTTGACAGGTTGGGAAAGCATAGAGAACATAAAGCCCAGCCTGAAGAGCTGGGGGCAACAAAACTTTTCACCTGCTGATGACGACTGCAGCTAATTTAAAGTTGTTTGTTACCTTAAGGTAAGGTAAAAAATGGTAGACGTTTTCAATATAAAATCAAATCAAAACAAATCAATAAATGCCAGATATTCAAATAAAATGCTATTTTTACCAGTACTCAAATGGATGACTGAAGGAAAAAACTTTCAATCAGATAGCTAGTAGCGGCTATCAAACTAGCGACCTTTTGAATAAAACTAGGCATGAGCTATATTTCCGTCGGCGTCTCAGTCATCCTTGCCTATTAATAGGGAACTTTGCTAATTTTTGTTTTTTATTCTAGTTTTAATTAAATAAGGCATTATGATGGCAAATTTTATTTATTTCCTGTTTTAGAGTAGATTTTGATTTTGATTTATAAAAGTTTGAAGCAAATTTGTTTCATGATACGTAGTTTCTAATGTTATAGAATCATTATTAAATATAAACAGTAATTATTAATTCTTTACTACACCCTCTGGTGGGTCCGTGTTTCCTTGTTCCTTACAAGGTTGACTCCTTGTTCTGCTGGGGGGCCCTAGCAGGTGATGAACCTGTTAGACCCTTCTCTTCTTTTCCTTCAACCTCTTCACCTGCAGCCAAGAGCTATTATAGCACATGTGCCTGTGCTATAGCCAAGAGCTTGCAACTTGTAGTGTCTTTTCCTTTCGTTTTCTGATCCCAGTCACAATTAGTAGGGCAGCCTCTCTCGTTGCCACGGGTCTTGGTTCAAATCCAGGTAAAGACATGGTTGTTTTGAGCCCAAGCACCAGAGTCTAGGAGGGAAGCCCCCTCACTGGTTGTGCTGTTGTGTGACTTTCCACCCTTCCTATCTCTAACCCTTTCTCTAAGTATGAATGAAGAGGCACCCTGGCTGAGCAACAACAGAAGGGGCAGCTTTTCTCTTGTTGCCAAGGGCCCTGGTTCGAATCCAGGGCGAGTCATGGATGTTTTGTCTCCTGAGCACTAGAGTTGGGAGGGAAGCCCTCTTACTGGTTGTGCTGACAGTGTGGCTCAGTATGAATGGTGTTTGAAGTAACCTTGCTGATGATGACAACATGCATGCAGAATTTGCTTCTTGCGTGGCCCTACCACAGGTTTGGTTATGTGTTATGAGTTTTGTTTGCATGTAGTTAGCTGATTTTTAGTGGCCACCATCTGCCTGATGAGTCCTAGAAGGACGAAACGCGTCGTGGATTAAGGTAACAACTTTAAATTAGCTGCAGTTTTCATCAGCAGGTGAAAAGTTTTGTCGCCCCCAGCCCTTCAGGCTGGGCTTATGTTCTCTTTGCTTTCCCAACCTACCTGTAAACCCTTCTCCAATCAAAGTAATTATTAATTAATGATAAGATTTCAAAATAAGACAACTAGATTGTAATATATAGTTGTAGAAAACTGGACGTCGTTAGGTTTGTTCCCTTGTCTCTACTATTTTCACCTTTTATGTTGAACCTTTTACTTTGAAACGAAGGACAGTTCTCTGTCACAACTTTCTCCCAACTACTTTGCATTGTAAAACAGTAAAACCTGATGTCAATAAGACCTAAAACGAAACCCTTTTCTTTCCTTGTTCCTAGTCGGGTCGCACGAGTCCAAAAGCTCTACCAAGGTGATGTCGAAGAGCAACACGCGGGTTCCTTCCGGTACAAGCTCGGTGTCTATCCACTCACACACGACCTCGACAGACGCACTCAACATCAAGGAGAAAGAGAAAGGTACCAATAAATTTTCATCAGGGTTTGTGATTTTTCTTATTTAAGAAATAAAAAATTCAAGGTTTATTTTATTTAAATCTGATTTATCAACCTTTTGATTCAAATCAGTTTTTTACAATTTATATCAGATTGTTAATAAGTTAAATCAATAACAACGGTGTTTCAAAACTTGCCAAGTTGGTAAGCGATTCAAATACTTCCACAAGTGTTTCGAAGTGTTATGTTTTTATTTTTTGGGAGGGAAAACTTTGCATAAAGTTAGTCACAACTCTTGTGTTTGTAGCTCCAAATGAAGTACAAGTGCACATTATTTAAATCACTTATTTTTATTTAAATATGATTTAAATCAATGATGTTCAAATACACTCAATATTAACATTATTTTTACTATTTATTTCAATATGTTCTCGTATATCGTAGACAATGTAAGCCATAGACAGTAATATAAATAAAGATATGATACAGGTAGTATAGACAGTCTAGTATAGTAAAATAAGTACTTAGATGCTATGTCTGTTACTAGCGGCTATCGCGACGGAACAAAGACGAATCGAGCTGTTAGTTGAGCAACAGATGGAACCAGACAACCATCCCTACTCTAGCGATGTCTGGCCAGAACGACTAACACTAATCTGTCGTGGCAACCTTCATCTGGCTCATCTGAACCTAGCTCGTAAGTAGAAATATCGTTCTCATATATCGTAGACAACCGAATCTATAAAAAAAAATGGTACAACACTAATTAAACCATTATATTCTTATATTTTTTCTTGAACATAGGCATACTACGTTATTGAAAACATTTGAACATTGCTGGTGGCGGGTATCAAACCGACGAGCGTAAATACAAACCGTTTAAATAAATAAATAAATAAATTGTATTTAGAGTCTACCCACTCAGTTATATAACTGATTTTCAGTGTATTTTAACAATTTTTTAAAATAAAAAAATAACATTTCAATATTTGTTGCATGAATCCAAAACATTTCCCGGTATGGGGATAGAAGACTATTTGTAGCGGTGTTGGATGATGACAATTATTATAATCATTATCTGTTACCTCGTCCAACTCTGCGTTGAATTGAAAATAACTTATTTGCACAATGAAAGGTGAGCAATAGCAAAAATGTCACTGCTAGTCAAAGTGTGATTCATAAATGCAGTGGCATAATTAGGCTGTACATCAACCAGAACTAAATATAGAATGCTTGTTATCTTCTTCGAAGACTACAGCCAATGTTCCTACTCCGTAAACAGCAGTATACATGTAAATGTGTACATGTATCTATTTATTATTGGCTGAAAAAACATTACATTACAATATAGTTGGAGGACAGAAATACGTGGAAACATTTGCTTGCTAAACCCAAGTTGGCCCTGCCAGAAGCAGAAAATGGCAATGGATAATGAAGATGATAGTTATGTTGATAATAGGGATGTACGAACGTTCAAAATTCAAATTCGAACTGGAGCTTAAAAAATTTTGAGTTCGAGAAAAGAAAAAGTTTGAAGTTCGAAAAAAACTTTTTTTTACTACTAATTTGTAGTGGTGTGCTGGCACTTATTATTTGACATGTCAAAACATGGTTCTCAGTTTACAGGTACAAATTTAAGGGGGACTGGCCCGGTCCTGAAGTTACATACTTTCTTGGTGGAGGTGCCGGTCCAGACTTATCACTATTTTACCGTAACTGTTTGATATCCCTTTAAGTTCGGGTTCAAAATTTTTGTCAAGTTCGAAGTTCGATTACCAAAACAATGAAAGTTTGAATTTGAAGTAAAAATAGGGGGTTTGCACAACCCTAGTTGATACGCTTGGCTCAAGAGTACCCCTATACAACAGTACATTTATATCTCAGATTCTTCTCTAGACAACGGCATCGGCTTCAAGGGTCTTCTCGCCCTCTACGCCATCGTGCAAGACCAAGAGGATTCCCTACTGTCGCAGGAGGGGCTTGTCAACGGGGGAGCGAGGGGGGTCCTGCGGTTCACTCTACAGGTGAGGTGGCACGGAACGTAAGTGGAGGAGTTATTATAGGTTTGTTTATTTGCCCATTCGGAGCTGTTCATTAAAGTGTTCAATCTTACCGGCCACCATTTTGATGATGAGCATAATTGGCATAGTCAGTGGTGTAATGGGGGTATCCCGGTATATACACGGATATATGGCATAGGCCTATACCCAAAAATAAATCTAATATACCAATCTATATACCTAAAAAATACAGGGTGTACGCTGAAACGCTGCATACAGTGTATATAGCTCTTGGTACAAATAGGAAATCCAATGTCAAGTGACAGAACACAATATAATGTATCACAACAATCATCACCAGTCAAAACTAACATGTTATTAAAAACACGCCAAAAACTCGTTAAAATACTCTAATCACACTCTAAGAATCAAACAATTTTCTGGGTCGGTGCGCCCCGGACCCATATTAGCTGGGAGGCCTCCCCACCATTGTACACAATAATGTAGGCTACTTTACCCAGGAAAGAGTGTATACCTACCCAAATAATGTTTGGATTACATCACTGGGCATAGCGATGAAAGAGAAGATAATTAAAAATGTACAAGATTTCAAAATTTTATCAAATGACGTTCACTTAAAAATTTTCACAAATGTGTCTCTGGACTCTAGAGCATAACTATTTTCATGCTGCCTTAAAGATAAACAAGCTACTCATACTCATATAAACCTAATTTTGATAATGTAAATTCAGAAAATTGAATTTATTTATAACAAGCCTTTTGGTAGATGAGAGAGATAATAATATGGTAGATAAATACCCCTTTCATCTGGAACCGAACGTGATCCATCTTCCAGGGAAATCCTATCCCGGCCGTCCACACGGAAACTCTGGTGAACCTACAGGAACTCGTGGCCTCCCGGCAGGAGCGCAGCCTGAACGTGAGTATGCTGTCCCTAGGGAAGTCCAACGCCGGTACTCCGTCGTCGAGCAGGACTGTTGCCAGGAGCAACACCGCGATCAAGCAAGGTTCAGCCAGGCTAGCTAACACATAATGAAACTCAATGAAATGTTAATGTATCAATAAAACTTGAAAATGAAGTGATAAACTTTACTTATGAAAGACTTATCTCTTACACATTAATTCATAAAATGTCTTTAAGACACATTTAAGGCTAGTCTCTACCTTTATTCTTTATACTCACAACAGATTATCTGCTAACTAGATACTCACAGATAAGTACAGGTAAGAGAATACCCAAAATAGAGAGAGAAGATTACCGTTATTTATAACACCATGGATGTCCCAGAGATTAATTCTGGCACTGGAGGTGGCCAACATATAAATATTCCAAATATTCCATGGCTAGAAAAGTAATGCCAATATAGGAGAGCCTTTCACTTTCTTTTTGAGATAAATCACCATATGAAAACAGAGACTGTAGAAAGAGGTGCAGGGTTAGCAATGGAAGAATGTGTAGAATAATGGATGACAAAACAACAAGAAATTGTGCATTTCAGTTCATTCTCAATTAGTATTAATTTTTTAAGCCTTGTAGCAACTTATTAGTATTTACTTCAGCTTGCTGGTATATACAACAAAGTACAAGCAAATATGTACCAACTACAGTTCTATTTTATTTTTCTCAGTCATACAGAGATGTATACAGTGTAATATTGACTAACCAACAAAACAAGTGTTCAAAAATTTACTGTTAGCCTATCACATGTTATTATAGTAGAGTCGCTAAACGTAAAATGAGACACAGTTACAAAAAACAAATACTGTGCCGGGTAGTTTTGGTGTGGCTTATTGTTTGCTCCTCATGGTTTATTCCCAATTCCAGTACAGAAGGTCCTGGGTTCAAATACCTTGCTTGCTTGCTTTGCCTTTTGACTTCTGAAAGCGACTGTAACACATTAATATAATATTATGGTAGGCTACAATAGGGTACATATACAAATTCAAATACCATCATTACTCTACATAAATAGTGACGTGTTTGGGCCATCCTTCAACCAAAGTACCGGTACATAAGAAATTGAGTAATCGTGATTTGAAAATCAACACAATCTTATGTATATTCTGTGCATAGTTTCAAGGTAGTATTATCAAATTTTGGAAACATTATAAATTATAATACAAGTCAAGACCTGAAATAATGTTGTTAAAATTAATTCACACCACAAGAACTGGTGTACACTAGGCATCAGAAGTAAATCAAGGGATCTGGAACATACCTATCGTTATCGACCTCGCTCATGAATATTCGGTTCGTTCTGGCGTCGCTCAGTGAGCTATATTCACAGACCCATCACTCGCTGACATCATCTAACAGGCCGTGGGAAAACATGGCGGACCTATTCTAGGTAGCATTTGGCCTATTGGGACTTTTAAACACTGGGCCCAGGGTGTAGGCTAGTTAATACAACAAGGTTTGTATATATTAATGGGTTCACCAAACACTGCATAACCAACCTTATCGCAGGCTTATTTCTAGTATAGAAATCAATTAGGGCCAGTTTTTCTAGTGACATAAATAGGGCAAGCCATCCACTCCATACCCGCACTAGCTTTGTGACTTTTGTGGTGTGCCTTTTAGAACAAATTTGAGATTTGCTGAGTAAGGGTTGGCGGTGTCGGTAAAAGATTACCCTTGATTCACTTCTGAAGCTGATTGTAAAACACATATTTTATTGAGAGTGAATATTTGAATTCCCTTCAACATAAGTCCCCACTCCTCATGTACAGGTACACGTACTACGTACACAGTGCATTCTCTAACTCAAACTGTTCTTGTCCTGTGAACTGATATGTATATTCAAATCCCAATGGCATTCTAGAAAAATCTTAAGTAACTGGGGCTTGTCCCAGATGTTATTTGTGATATTATGGAATTTGAACACCAAAAGCCATGCACCTTACTCACAATTTTCACCTACTTACATTAGGCCCCAAAGTGTGAACTTTTGTAAAATTGCATCATTCTTTTTTTGAACCCAAACATTTGATAAAAGTTCTTAACCATTTAGTACCAGGAGAGGATGTCACTTGTAGCCGTGAGGATCAAATCAGGCATAATGTATCCAATATGGCACCAGTAGAAAATTTATTGTCTTGTACTACAATGTACTAAAACCACCAGAAAGAGATTAATAATATAAAATATTAGCAATATCATCAAATAATAAATGTCCAATTTAATTTAATTCCATTTCATTTCATTGGAATCATAATAGTAATATAGATAATTGTAACAGAATAATATATACATTCAACCACCTTCACAACACATACAACAATAGACCCAAAGGTAACAAAAAATAAAATAAAATGAGAATATAAAGAAATTCCCAAACTCAAAATGATTTGTAAACCATTTCATACCACAAGTAAGTTATTATCAGCAGTTTGCTAACTAAGCAGCGTCTTTTAGTTAATACTGATTTACATTGTGCACACTTGGTGGATTTGTAGACCAGCATAACATAGCTGAACCCGTTTTAGTCATTTTGTAAGAAAGGTGAGTCAAAGTAAACCAATCAATGAATGAAATTCACTGATCACATACATACCTAAGAAAACATAAAGGCTTACAGGGAAACTTAAAAATTAGCTGGCAATGCAGTAAAAATATGAGCAATGAACAGATTGAAGATGAGGTAGACATTATGAGTCAGCTAGAGCTTACATTTTAAAACACACCTCTCTAAAATTGTATTACGTAGTACTAATATTCCAGCCCAAGCTATACTAACATTTGCTGGAATATCTAGGGGAGCCTCGTTTTCATTTGTCCATTTAACCGCGACGAGACAGAAGTAATAATTGATCAATCAAACGAGGAATGAACCCGTTGCAGGACAGGCTCGGTCCTGTACCGGATATTTAGCATGTTCATTGCGTCTGACAGACTCATAAATACAAGGCTTTATGGTGGGCATCTTTAAGGGAAACAACAATAATGTGATGAAGTACATATTACCTATAGTACATGTACAAAGTATATGGTTTTTGAACTTTAAAGTGGGACAGCATGTAGGGCTGTATTATGTAACAATTTTTCAATTTTACCGACAATCGTTAGTGGCCCTTCACACTTGCGACTTGCGAGCTCTTCCAAGTTTAGGAGCTACATATTCACAATAATACGTCACAACTCACAACAGAAGCGCATAAATGTGAAGATCTCCATTTGAATTGATGTTCCATGAGACCAAGCTTTTCCAAAGAAGTAGTTTGTATGCTGATAATAAATGCAATACATTGAACAGCTGATAAGGTGTGGTACCTTTTTAAGTTGTGACTTGCGAGGCATGCATACCTATTACCAAAAACCAAACATCCATAAGAGAATAAGTGCAATAACAATAACATAAATAATTCCACCAAAGACACAGTTCAAATACTCTGTAAGAAAAACAAAATAATTACATCTGTTAAGTACTTCAAATTAATACCCAACCACACATGAAAAAACAATTAAAATTCATTAAAATTTAACATTGTATACAAGTAACGAACACATAATCACATGTAAAAAATGGCAAGATAACACGTCGAAAAATCCATTAAGTCTTGCCACTTGGGAGTGCTTAGTTGCTTTATCTTCTTACCTTTCATAATTTGTGGCAATAATATTATTACCTCACTATAGCACTATCCGCATTGCACCAAATAAAGAAACAGTTTCCTAGTTAGCCACCTTTTTAGGTTTGGTTCCTTCTTTGCAGCCGTTTCCATGACAACTTAGTTTGGTCTTTTGGTCCGGTGCCAGTCAGAAAAGGTACATGTTCCACGGTTTTTATATGCGGTATCAAGTCACTAAACTGACTCAGTACCATTCACAGTCTTCCGTGAAAACGAGCGAATTTTACCTAATAGTAATGGTATGGAATATTATAACGGGGTTCTGCTTTAGATCTTATACTTGTTCGAGTTCCTCTTTTCGGATTTGGAAATACTTTCGTGCAACAAGAGCACGATGAACACACAAGGCAACACCACCAGACTTATTTACTACTCGTCTCTTTCTTTCCGTCCTCATCGGCCAAGAACTGGTAGACTGAAGAGAAATCCTTATCAGCGAAGCCACTGTTCACCATTATGCGGTATAATTGGTGTGCGAGCGAGCCCAGCGGGATAGCGGACAACGATCTAGTTGCTGCATCTTGGGCAAGACCTAGATCTTTGGCCATGAGCCGGGTGCCAAATCCACCCTGCAAACACAAACATCAGGTCAGAGATTAAGAACAACTTCATAGATGTGACAACTGAGAAGTAGGTAACTGTTACAGGCATAGGTAGGACTGAGAATTGATGTGGTATAGTAAACGTTGGTAAAGCATAAGATATACTCCCTTTGGGCCTTTACTAGCCACTGTGCTGCATAGTTGTATTTAATTTTTTTTTATTTCTATAGAGCCAGGCTTACTTTATGCACTCCACTTCTTCTCCTACCCAGCTCAGCTACTGGCACCTATATTTGATAAAAGCCATTGTTAACTTAAACAGTACATCATAAGTTGAAGTTGTTGTCTAACACCACAAAGACAATAAAGACGGCACACTTATTATGCATGCATTTATTACCATTGAAAACATACACTCATATTATAGTGATCTCAAAGTATCCTTTCAATGCTGCATCATTGCTAACCAAGGCCTGCTCAAGCCTGATCAACGATCAGTATGTCAAGTACTAGCCTACTGTTAAGCAGACGATTGGCGTCAAATTAATCGTAAAGTTCAACGTACATAGTGCATACTCTTATGGACGCATACAGTTGTGGAAATGAGTCAACCGTTGACTTCAATGTACAACATGGCACAAGTTTTAAGTTGGCAACAGACAATCAAACCATCAACTAGGCAAGGCTTTACTTGGTTTGGAATCCCCTAGTTGGCCACAACACCAACACTGAAAGGGTCACTCCGGGACAACTATACCTTATAGTTGTTGTTGCTAGGAACATTCTCGAGTGTCCCAGGAACAGGGTTATAGATCTCAGAGGACCAACACCGTCCACTGCTCGAGTTAATAACCTCCATCAGAAGCTTCCGATCGAGACCGAGTCGCAATCCGAGGTTCATCGCTTCAGCTGTGCCCACCATGGAGATACCTGGAGCAAGGCATTGGAATGCTTACAGGGGTTGCCAAAATTGAATAAAGTACACTCTTGTTATCTGTAGAACCATAGTGAGAGTGATACCACGTTGTGCTACTCATTTCCCAGTTTCCCTTCCCTAATATTCTACATTCTGTATTTACCCCTTCTCGTAATTTAATACTAACTTGATGCATTTACTAGATTATCAATAAATACAGGCCTATAATATAGGCTGCCAACTGCTATTGAGTAATGACGGCACCCCAATTCTGACAACTTAAATTTTAAAAGAGAATGTAATAGGCTAAATACTACAAAATCTTCACATTTTTTTTGATCAATTTTTTTAAAATATAATCGAGTCCTATACTCGCATAAATACAGTAAGCCCTACCCGTACATAATGAAATTTCTGTTAGATTCAAACTAGGTAGGGCTACCGGTAGTGATGAAGTAGAAGAATATTTCCAATTCTAACCACTTTTTAAGTTTTATGGGCTACTTCTAGAGTAGTAGGTAATTCAGATAATTACCTAGCAGCATGTTGTTACAAATCTTAGCAGCCTGGCCGGATCCCACCGGGCCGCAATACATAACCCGTGAACCCATCAAGAGGAGTACTTCCTTTGCAGCTGGGAACTCGGCTTCCTTACCACCAACCATGAACGTCAGCGTTCCAGCTTCCGCAGCGATTACACCTGTGCACACGTTTCACAAGCTAGAGAATATCACATGATATTGCAATTGGTAAATTTGAAGAAAAGATTGTCATACTGACAGTGGTGTGCTAAAGCGGCTGCCAAACAATCAACAAAGTTGCCCAACTCCCACTACCCAACTTTATTGCTATCCCTGACACACGAGCAACACAATTTATTTATTTATTTAAGTAAGCCTTCTACAGTGTTCACTCATATGCACGTCATATAGACATGCGAGTATTTGAAGTTGTCAATGAGGAAGATCTGAGGGCCTACAATTGTTAAGTATTATTTACATGGTATTTACAATATTTTCAAAAGTTTCATTCGATAAAATAGTACAATTGGTACAAATAAAACAGTTTACAATGTATTATATGGACAATGCAGATGCAAATTTACAAAAGTTCAATTCGATAAAAGAGTGCAATTGGTCAATTAAAAAAGTTTCAATGCAGATACAACATATCAGTCACTAGATTAAAATTAAAATTTAGATATTTGGGTTCACACAACATATGTACTGGTACTATAGTTAGCTTAAGCTAGTCCTATAGGGAAGCCTCACGTGACGTCACAGCTCGCCGGAAAGTGGCCCCGAACCGAACTGATGGACAAGCAGCCTCATTTCGCAAGTTGACGCCTGGTGAACGGCTCAACAAAGATCACGCTCTAACTTTTATCCTATTCATTATTTGGACAAAACTTAAGAGTAATAATATTTAGCAAACATATCATTTCATCCATTGGCGATTATCTCGAATTTTTTAACAGAACCGTTAGCTTGTTATAACAAGTTACGCATTATAAATGACAAATTTATCAACAACTTTAAGTCTCCTCAACTTCAATTGATAAAAAACTACTGATCGGATTTCAACAAGAATTCTCCCTTAATATACATCCAACTATTAAGAAAAGAAATAAGTTAACTTTCTCGATAGAAAATGCACTGAACGAAATTTTACAGCATAGCGTACAGTTTTTCACGGCTCATCCGCACGTCAAAAGCGCGTATTTTAGGTGAAAACACATACCATGCATATTACCCTATGCTAT
The DNA here is from genome assembly GCA_024449915.1 of Sweltsa coloradensis. Taxonomy (NCBI): domain Eukaryota; kingdom Metazoa; phylum Arthropoda; class Insecta; order Plecoptera; family Chloroperlidae; genus Sweltsa; species Sweltsa coloradensis. The sequence continues at coordinate 74,393 of JAMZAV010002415.1, read as the reverse complement.
AAATTTTCGTTCTGTGCACTTTCTATCTAGAAAGTTTATTTATTTCTTGTCTAAACAGTCCGATGATTTTTTTTTAAAGAGGTCTTGTCAAAATCCGATCACTAGGTTTTTGTCAATTGTAGTTGTTTTATTTAATTTCATAAAAAACAAGTAACAGTTTTAAATGTTATTTCAATACGCACATCGATATAACACGTTAACGTCTGTCTAAAAATTCGAAATTATCGCTATTAGAAGGAATGATATATTTGCTAAATATTATTCCTCTTAAGTTTTTTCCCTATAATGAATAGGGTAAAAGTTAGAGCGTGATAAGTTGTGCGACGTTCAGCAGGCGTCCACTTGCGAAACGATGGTTGCTTGTCCATCAGTTGGGCTCTAAGCGGAGAATTCCCCTCATTCCCCTCGATTTGTGACGTAGGTGCTAGTAGCCTATACAATACAAGTCTCAAAATATTCACTTAGGTACTGTTTAAAAGCTGTGTTCCAAAAGGAATGACTTAATCCTAGCCTTAAAACTCCTTCCTAGAACTTGTAACACCAACATTCCTTAACTCTTCAGGCAATTTATTATATAGTACTTCAATTCCCATGTTCACGGGATCATTATCCAGCAGCTTCAATCTATGGCTTGTCTGGTACAATTTTTCCTTTCCTCTCGTGTTTATATTATGGACATTTGCATTCAATTGAAATAAGTTAGGAAATTTATTTACAAACATGATAACCTCAAGCAGATACAGGCAAGCTACAGTTAATATATTTGCATTTTTAAAAGCCTGTCTGCATGATTCTCTAGAGCCTAAATGGAGCATATACCGCAATGCTCTCTTTTGAAGGCAAAAAATCTTACTTACACTCGTTGAGTTCCCCCAAAACAATATCCCATAGTTTATCAGAGACTGAGTGTTGGCATGAAAAAACATTTTCCTTGTATCCAAATTACATTGGGTGGACAAGGCTTTCATTGTGAAACAAGAAGAGCTTAGTCTCTTGCCCAGGTCTTCAATATGAGATGACCACTTTAGTTTAAAATCCAGTTTAAGGCCTAGGAATTTGGCTACCTCCACTATATCAATTGATAAGTTGTTATGCTCTACTGTTAAATGTGGATGTTGACCCTTAACTTGGTAGGCATTATTTGGGTTTTTGAACAGTTCAGCTTCAATTTGTTAGCCTTGAACCATGCTTCTTCTAACTCTCTAAGAACAACTCCCAATTTGTAAATTAACTCGTCTATGCTCTGTGCCGTAATTATCAAGGTAGTATCATCTGCGAATAATAAAGTTACAGTGGTGTCACCTACTGTTGTGATTGTTTATCAACGATCACATGATACTTTGAAGAAATCTGATTGGAAGTTGCTAACTTTTATTGCCAAGTAATTCAGAATGTTGAACATTTTTGGGGTGTTGCCGGGTGTTGAGCAACTCGACTTGTCCGTTTGGCGGGCAGTCTGCAATATGCATGTTATCAAATGCACACCAACTCACAGCAACATTGTTGGGCAACAAAGTTGGGCAACTATATTGATTGTTTGGAAGTCACTTTAGTAAGTAATTGCAACAAAAAGATTATCTGTGACAAAAACATATTGTACATCTACTTTTAGTAGTTGGGAAGCCAATCATTGTAAAAATATTTGAACAGACAGTGAAAAGATGGTTAAAACAAACCTCCCGACACAGGAGCATCTAGAAATACAGCTCCTTCTTTCTCGGCTAATGTTGCCAACTTCACCGGAATACTTGGATCAACTGTACTGCTGTCTATGAGTAAAGTCCCACATTTGATTGATCTGAAAAGAAGTTGTAGAGCCTATTTAGATACCGTACGGTACACAGTTAGGTAGGCATGGGGGGAAAAACGTATAGGCCTAGGGTAGGCCTACTGTACAGCATTAATCATAGTAGGCATATTAGGCTTTGAAAAAGTCTACGTTAACCTTCTAACCAGGGTGCGAATTAACGACTTTGCAGAGGGGGGGATGGCTTAGAAAAGTATTTTCGTTGGAAAACCGGGGTCTGGGGGGAAGCCCCAGCCGCCGGAGGCGAAATTTTTTGGGGGTATTATTGCCCTTGAGATGGTCTTAGAAGCGATCTGAGGAAAATATTTGGGGGTATTATTGCCCTCAAGATGGTATAAGAAGCAATCTGAGGTATTATTTTGAAAGGAATATGTGTAAATTGACGCATTATTCATTAACGTTGCGAGATAAAGTTACTTGATATGTTATGAGATGAGATGGGAATCCAGAGGTGGGGATTTAGCCATCCCCGGCAGGGATACCTTTCAGTAAAACAGAGCCAGGGATGAAATTACCAGAGGGGGGGAAATCCCCCCCCACCCCCCCGTCAATTCGCACCCTGCTTCTAACAAACAAAACGAAGCACTAGCTGGTATGCTATTTGGGCCCTTTGTTTATTGAGTTCTAAATATACCCAGAATTCAATTAATTATTACAGAAAGGTACCTATATTTTCAACTGTGTACATAAGTTCTATCTTTCAAGAGTCCAGACTGAGTTATGAGTTCTGATGTTGCTCGGTGTGCTATAATCACAAAACTAGGCCCTATCACAGATCACTCGCTGAGGTCATCTAACAAGCCGTGAGGAAATATGGTGATCCTATTTTACAATTAGCATTTGGCCTATTGGGACTTTCAAACACTGGGCCCAGGGCGTAGTTAATATTAGAACAATGTTTGTAGGCCTATTCGGATTTAAAAGCAAAGTGGCTGACATCTGGTGAGCGAAGCGCGAACCCGCCGGAGTAGCATTGCGTTGCGATATTGCCGCTTATAAGTATGTTTTCCTATGGCACTTGCAATGGATCATGACTGAAATAAACACTCAATAAAGACAAAACTACACCACCAATTTATGAAATTGAGTTTGTAAGTCTAGTGGAATATCTGTAGCCACATCGTATACATCCTAGGTAGGAAAATGTTAATGAAAATAAGCGTGAAAGTTGAACGTCAGGGACGAGAACATTTGAAGTAACCCGGAGTAGGGTGGGATATTTTCGTCGGTTTAATCGGATAAAAAATATTGTAGGGGACGTTGAAATAGTATTAGATTATATTTAAACTATCTTTGAATGAAATAAAATGGTAAGATTGTTAAAAACACGTGCAGATGGAGCATCAGCTTGTAATAAGTTCGTTCATTTCTAGGCCTACAAGTGGGCGTGTATACACAACACACAGCTCTCAATGTAGGATGTTTTCGTCAGTTAAAACGTGAAAAAATACTCTAGGTGACGTTTAATAGTGTAAGATTATATTAAAACTATCTATGAATGAAATAAAATTGCAAGATTGTTAAAGACATGCGATGATCGAGCATCAGGTTGTCTTAAGGTCGTTCATTTCTAGGCAGCTATAAGTGGGCGTGTGTACACACACCACATCAATCATTTGTTTGATATTTTCGAGCCTGCTCGCGGCAACTTATGTAAAAAACTAACGCTGGTCAATACCAATAATATTACGCCCATGGAGAAAAGATTCTTATAACAATTTTGAGCACGAAATTGTTTCTCAGACAGATCTAGGCTAGGCGTTCCGTAGGAAGGCCTAGGCCCTAGCTGCGAGTTTCCGAGTTTAGCACCACCAACGACGTACGTTAGGTTACGGGAAACAGTTTTTTCCGAATAAATGGGTTAACGAAATAGCTGTAGGTCTAGTCTATTAGAAATTACACGGATGCAAGTAAAAATATTTCCTATAATTTTGTCACACATGGCCCTGATTTATCTAGTTTTGTAGGAAATCAAATCGGGACCGATCGGGAAAAGTAGGCCTAAATTGACTCTTCGGAAAAGGAAATAAAATATATTTCAATGAGTTGCAGGATAACTTTGAACATCACAACAGGCTAACTAATGTCATAACATTAATTAACATCCTAATTACATGTCACAACATTCACCAACGATTGATTATTGAGCATTCAAATCGTCAGTTTATACACAGCTGCTTAGGGAAGGACTACTCCTAATGCTACTCCGGCCGGCCATGATGCACGTTACGCCCACCGACAGTGCTGCCCCTGGATTTCACTTTAAACGCGTATATATTAATGGAATCACCAAATACTGCATAACCTAAGTGCAGGCTTATTTCTAGAGTAGAAATCAATAAGGGCCAGTTTTTCTAGTGACATAAATAAGGCAAGCCGTCCACTCCTTGCCCATACTAGCTTTGTGTATTTAGTAGTGTGCTTTTTAGAACAAATCCGAGAGTTGCCAAGTGAGTGTCGGTGGTGTCAAAAAAAGATTACTGAAGATTACTGAAGATTACTGAAGCCGATCGTACAATACCACTCCAGACCAGACTGAATGCTTAGGCTCTAGGCCTACAACATAAGTTACGTCAATGAACTGAGACTGAAAATCCAGTCCAAATAGAACCAGTCTGGACTCGGATCTCTGATAAACGGAGTACCGTATCATTCATAGCCAACATTCCAGTTTACAACTGTCACCGAGCTTGGTTCCATGGTAGAACCTAGGGCTTGGCCTAGCCAATTCTGGAGCAAAGTTTCAGCTAGGCCCTATGCCTACATCTAAGGCTAGGCCTAGGGTAGGCCCTAGGGCTAGGTCAAGCCTTAAAATGTTGGCCCTAATGTATACCGGTAAGCCATAGGTCCTAGAGGCCTAGGCCTAGACTCCAGTAACCAGCCTCAAACTCACTCTAAGATGCCATTTTCCCCTTGATAAGCTTCCAGAACAGTAGAATTGTTCGGCAACATTGTGACTAAAATGTCTGCTTGTTTCGCGACTTCGGATGGATTTTGGCAGATTCGAGCTCCTTCACTTTCAAGTGCCGCCATAGATTCTGGTATTACATCGTAAACTGACAGCATATGACCCTGAAAAGTTAGGTTAGAAACTCTTGACGGTTGAACAGTTCTGACTAGTAATCAACATCTGTAATTTTTCGACATCATGCACCCATTAAATATACTATAATTACCTTCTTTATTATATTTTTCGCCATTCGACTGCCCATATTTCCTAAACCAACAAATCCCACAGTCGATAAATTGTGCCGGACACCTGTGAAAATTTGACAAGGAAGCATCAGAGTCAAAAAGTTATCACCAAGTTTACACCATTAAATGGCATGATATAAAAATGATTGAAAATATATATACGAATATTCTCTTACATGATGTGACGTTGTTTATACTTAAAATACATTTAGTGTTGTTTAATCTATGATGTAAAGCTCCTAAAGTTCGAATAGAACGTCCTACAACGGCCATGTTGAAACTGTCAAGTCACGTGCGTCGCCGCCGTGCACCACTTTTTGGTCTTTTATTTGAGATCCAGTAAAACGAGAGCACTGAACTGCCCGCGACGCATGAACATGCTCCTGACTTTTGCTTGTGACGGTTCTATTTGAACAATATACACATGCGATGAGAATAAAAAATTACAGACAAAGTATGCGCAAATAAAACTTGCATAAAAGTGTGAGAGCATTCAACTTTTGATAAGCTGTTCTTAGTCCTTCACCCTTAACCCTCATCAATACGCCACTGGGTGATGATGCGAATCTTGCTAACAGTTTTTTTCAGTTTATTTGGATCCAGGACACATCAAGCGTAAGGTCAACTCATAATGCGCCACTATAGCCAAAATTTGGGAAGGAAAATCCCATGCTGGTCAGAACTAACCACGGGTAGGAGGAGGAAAGGGGTTCTCACTTCTCACGTAATGCATCGTCTTGTCATTGTTCGTGTTGTCATTATCGTCGTCGTCGGGGAGATCGTCGAGGGGTTGTGGCCTTGTGAGTAGTTTCTAGACGACAACTGCCAGAGCTCGCCTCGAGTTTAATAGAACTACCCTACTTACTAGCTGATGTTTGCGAGACGAACTTTATCTCTTTCCTCACCTTTTACGATTAGCAGAGCCTGCAGGCCAGAATCTTATTCTTATCTACAGGATGGGGAAGGGCGGGGGAGGAATGAACGAATGAATGAACGATCAACCCCAGTTGATCCTTGGAGTAGACGAGAACAGTAAATGGGTGGGTCATACTCATGGGGTCAGTGTTTGACATCAGCGATACAAGCATCAGCCTATGCTACGTTCTAGAATCTAGAGAATAGCGTTGCCCAGTGAAAAATTTCTTTATCGTTGCTTACTTACTGCCTATCGTGGACGGAAAATCATGTAATAGATTTAAGTAATTTTTAGCAAAAAAAAACGATACATATTTTAAAGAATAAACAATAAGGACAAATGAATAAATATTAAACCAATATTAATACATTTCAAGCTATAGAACTCATGTATTCAAGTCATCATTTGGTACAAGATATCCAATTCTATTTAGAAAAACTAACCTCTAAGGGTTATATAATAGAGTTTTGCTGGATACCTGGACACGTGGGCATAGAGGGAAATGAACACGCTGATCGGGCTGCTAAGGAAGCTTCCCAGCGTCGCGACGTTGATTTCAATCTAGTTCCCGTTCCAGATGTCAAGAGTGGATTCAAGCAAAGATTGTTGGATTTGCGACAAGCGTTTTGGGGATGTGTTGCAAAATAACAAATTGCAAGTGTGATGCCCACACTGACTAATAAAATTCGTCCACCTACGTCTCGACTCTCACGTAGAGAAGAGGTGGTATTGTCTAGAATTAGAATAGGCCACACACGTCTTACTCACGAATATCTCTTAAGCAGAGAAAAGGTTATTCCCATATGTGACACATGTGATGTACCTTTACCCGTACATCATATGCTAGCAGAATGTACCAAATATGATGCCTTGCGCACGCAATTTGATCTCTCCCAATCATATGAAGAACTTCTATCATATGATAACGGCGACAAACTTTCCAAATTTCTCATCCAAAGTAATCTATTTAACAAACTTTAAGTAACTTCATACACATTTCTTCCTTTCTTTCTTTCATTTACATACATAACTTTTATTTTGCTATTACTTTCTTCATCTTCAATTTATTTTGTTATTTATACACTTAGAAAACAATCTAATCATCAAACATACCTGCATTAACTCTTCTAATTTACTTTCATTCACCGGCGGCGCAATATGACCTAACCGGTTGAAGCGCCCTAGTTTCTCACGTCGTCGTCGTCGTCGGAATGTTTTTTTTTTCTTTTTGTATTTTTGTCTGTTTGTTAACACGATTCCGGCTAAACCGATACTCCAATTGCGATGAAATTTTCTGGAGGCCTTCGAAATCTCTGAACTTAGAACTGCCACTTTTTTTAGAGCAGTCGAAAAATTATTTCTCGTGAAAATCGCAATTTTACGCTTTTTTCGTTTGAAAAAATTACGCTCATCCAACAACGCGCCTGAAAAAGCGTTTGCGAAGCTTCCTAGTGAATACATTAATATGGTACATAAGCAGAAAGAGAGAGAGAGAGAGAGAGAGAGAGAGAGAGAGAGAGAGAGAGAGAGAGAGCAGGAAGTTCTGGGTTCGAGTCCCAGTCAGGGTAAATTTTTACTACGATTTCTTTATCAATCAATGCTAAAAAAAATATGACATCAAAATATTATTTAATTAGTATCTTTTATTATTTATTACGTCTGATTTATTTTATCTTAATTGTCGTCAATATTTAAAATATAAAGTTAAAGTGAAGTAAATTTCGTAAAACCAGAAAAATAGAACAATTATTGGTTGTTCACTATTTTCAAAAAAGTTTGGAACAAATGCGTTTGTTGAAAGCACCCCGCACAAGTAACATTTCAACCAATCACAGCTCGGCCCTCGAATGACGTGACGTAGTCCCTTCAGCCAAGAGCCAACGGCTTTCGAAAATGGTAGCTCGCGACTTATTTGTGAAAAATACATATTTATTTCGACAATCAGACGTAAACTTGTTAAAAAGTTATTTACGACATATTGAAGTAAATTCAGTGGTGACCTACGAACACAGAACTTTCTAATTTAACAAGAACTTACTGGAATTTTGATCGCGGGCAAGGCAAGGGCCCAAGTTCTAGGCCTAGTCTACCTCTAATCGAAGGTAAGCAGTCTTCAGTTTAAAACAGTACCTTCGGCATTACGCGATCAGTAACTTACTTTCGATTTCGTTGTTTGATATAATTTAAATAAATTTAATATTTTTTGAATTGAAATTAGAATTATTTGAAAATCGTGTTTTAGTTCGATTTTTGGCCGTTGGAATATATTTCTTGAAAAGCAATTTTTTTGTTGCTGTTAATGAAAATCGAAATTTCTCAATATTGTGAAAAATATTCCCCGAAAGATCGGTTGTTTTTGTTCGTCTCTGTATTTTGTGTCTGTTCGATGTACCGTATTTTGAACTACGTCATACTATATGGTCTTAAGGTCTGTTCGTTTGTCTTACTCCAGAGTAAAGTAGAGTTACTCCGATATTTCTAGAGTCAGAGTAAAAACGTCATAACCTGATCCAGAGCTTCTCGGAGTACGTACTCCAGATCACGACAAAAGAACATAATTATGGTCAACTTAACCTAATTTTAATTTTAATTTTAATTTTTAATTTTTTTTATTTTAATTTTAAATTAAAGTGGCGTCGATAATATCTTGCGACGCCTCAGCCATAGTTAGCAAATAGGCTAGCCTAGATTATGGTTTCCAGCTCGATCATTTACCGGTACCGCTCTTCGGCCATTTTTTCTTACTCTACTCTACGTACTCCACCTATAGACCCAGAGTACATATTCGTACTCTCGCTAACTCTAGAGTAAGTTACTTGGTACAAAAGAACGCGCATCACAACTTGATCTAGAGTAAGATTTTACAAAAGAACGCCGATAACTTACTCTGGCTGATCTAGATCAGTCAGAGTACGACAAACGAACAGACCTATAGGCTACACCTGTGGAATGTGGAACAGTTATTTTCGACCAATCACAGGCAAGCCCGCGAGACAACCCAAAATGGCTCCTCGCCTCTCACAGTCAGTGACAAATTGGAGCTAACAAAACGTATTTACATTACTACTACTACTACTACTACTGCTACTTTTAATTTGAGATGTGATAATTGATTCGTGACATAATGAACATCGAAGTAGTGCTTGCGGCTTATGGTGGACTTTTATCCAAGAGAAACGAAAATAACGACTGGACCACTCAATTTTCGAGGTAGGTCCACTTGTCAATAAGTACTATTTTTCGCTTCGATACGTAACAAACTACATAATTCATTGCTTCCAAATTAATATGATACGAGATTCCAGACTAAGTATTGTATTTTGAATAGAACGACTTCGACTTGTCTTTGAAAGAATCTTCCATCGACTTCGGTACATGTTTGAGTGATTGAGATGACAGCTCAGCTGTCTGTATAGCCTACATCCCCAGTAAGACCTGCTGTTGTTTGGAAATTAGTAGCCAAGATTGCTATATTCCCTGAGTTTCGTTCAGTATGGCCTATGATGAGTGAGGTTAGGTGTTAGTTCTGGCTAGGAAACTAAAGCATCATTCACAATCAGTTCTAAGTCGTAAGGCGCAAGGCCTAAGGCGTAACAATTTGTATTGCCGAGTATGTATTTCAATCAGAACGTTCACAACACGTCCCAAGTCGCAAGGCGTATGGTTTATGTCGTAACGAATTGCCCAAAATCCAATTCTTACGACGCGGTTTCTTACGACGAGCCAATCACGAACAAGGAAACTCCACAGCTGACTGTACGCGCATGCGCAATACACAGGAGCAATGAAAAATGGTATGGTTGTTGTAAACGCCTAGCATTTCTTACGACTTGCGCCTTACGCCTTGGAATTGATTGTGAATGATGCTTAACCTTACCCCCTCCCCCTACTTCAGTGTTGTCACATACCCAAGACCAAGAGACAAGAGTGCCCCTCCCCCTGTGTAATTGATAAGTGCTCGGCATGCTATGTTATCTCCACTGGACGTCGCCTGTGTATGTTGCGTGTGTGAGGTTACGTAGTGTTAGTTCTACCCAACGAGGTATAGAGTAGAGGTTGGTTCTACCAGTGAGGCTAGACAACTCACTCAGGCCGAAATTTCTTACCCCCTCCCCAGATACTTCGGTGTTGTGCAGTTACTGACGTAGATAACTATAAGACAGATAGATCACCCAAGGGCCAAGGGTGCCCCTCCCTCTTTGGAATTGGTAAGTGCTCGTCAGTTTGGTTATCTCCACTGGACGTCGCCTGTGTATGTTGTGTGTGTGAGGTTAGGTAGTGTTGGTTCTACCGATTGAGGCTAGACATGCAACTCGGTAGACCGACATTTCTTACCCCCCCCCCCCCCCCCCAGATACTTTGGTGTTGTGCAGTTAGTGACGTAGGTCGTGGATAACTATAAGACAGATAGATCACCCACCAAGGGCCAAGGGTGCCCCTCCCTCTTTGGAATTGGTAAGTGCTCGTCAGTTTGGTTATCTCCACTGGACGTCGCCTGTGTATGTTGTGTGTGTGAGGTTAGGTAGTGTTGGTTTTACCAATTGAGGCTAGACATGCAACTCGGTAGACCCAGGGTCCACTAGATACTTATGCTAAGCTGCTGTAAGCTGGGTAGACCGACATTTCTTACCCCCCCCCCCCACCCCCCAGATACTTTGGTGTTGTGCAGTTAGTGACGTAGGTCGTGGATAACTATAAGACAGATAGATCACCCACCAAGGGCCAAGGGTGCCCCTCCCTCTTTGGAATTGGTAAGTGCTCGTCAGTTTTGTTATCTCCACTGGACTTCGTCTGTGTATGTTGTTCGAGGTTAGGTAGGTTAGTGTTGGTTCTACAGTTTACTTGCGGGGTAAGAGGTTACGCCCACCCTTTCTAAAAAAAATACTCAGACAGCAGACCTATTCATCTTGCCTCGCTGTTCTGCCCCCATGGCACATGCCACGTTTAAAAACACTTTCAGCTTCAACTTGGAACAAAACAAATGATTGATTAAGTTAGGTTATGGCCTACCTGTTCGTATACTTATCGCAGGAAATACGAATTTCGCATTTCACCCTAGATCAGTGATTACACCACAGAGTAGGCCTACACGTCTGCAGGCCGGGCGCGGTCGACACAAGACGTAGGAGTAAGAGTCGTGCGTTCAAATCTCTTTACGTAGGTACCGGTACATTTTCACACTCGAGGATCAGAGGCCCGAGACAACAGCTGATCATGCTCCCTCCTACACGTTAATTATACCCTCACAAATCTAATCATGTAGCCCCTACTTGTGATAAGACACGTCACGACATAATTTATACCATCTCTCATTATCACTATACCCTACAACCAACTCTACTAATGTTCAGGCAAAACGCGGTTTTCGACCCTGTTTATCAAATCATGCGATTAAATTAGCACCATTATTTGGGGGTTAAGCAAGAACATAAGAATTCGTTCATTTCACAATTCGAAGCTATAGCTAAAGATATACTATTGCCATTGAAACAAACACAAAACACTCAATCAACGAAATCATTTTCCATTTTGAATTCGCAATGTTCATAAAAATCGCTCGATTTCCTTGTTGAGACAATTGACCTCTACGCTCCGACTGTGACTGGAGTCTGCACAGTGGACACTCCACACTCCAAAGCCCCGTCTTAGCCACTGAGCTAAGCATAGAGAAATAAAGCGAGCTAAGTATATAGAGCTCAGTAGTCTTAGCCAGGCCAGATACATCCCTTCTTATGATAGGCAACAAATCTGCTAATTGTTTCAGTATAGTTTGCAAATTAAATGTCGACAGATGGGCAAATGGGGTAAAGAGATGTGGGAATCGTGTATGATTAAACATCAGTATTACTGAGTGGGTAGACTCTAAATATGAATTTATTTATTTAATTTCAACTATACTAGGAAAACGCTAAAGTCCCGCCGCGTTGATGGATGAGCGTTTTTTTTGCGTTTTGTGCGTTTGTTTGCACTTTTCCTTTGCAAGTGCTTTTTGAATGCATTGTGGAGGTGATTGTTGTCAAGTTTCTATTGTTATTTGTTAATTGGTATTATAAACTTCAAAAAACTCATATTAAAACCTTTATTTCTGTAGATTCTGACTAATTTTTCAACTTTTCTTTCAAAAGGTACTACATCACCATAACCTTAATGTCCATGTGAAATCTGAACGTTGTAGCCCTACCCGTTTGGTCAGAATCGGCCCAAATGTGACGAAAATATCGCACTAAAAATTGAAAAACTAAATTAAAAACCTTTATTTCTATAGATTCTAGCTAACTTTTTCAACTTTTTCTTTCAAAAGGTACTACATCACCATAATCTTAATGTCCATGTGAAATATGAACGTTCTAGCCCCACCAGTTTGGTCAGAATCGGCCCAAATGTCACGAAAATATCGCACTAAAAATCGAAAAAAATCGTAAAAGTACGATATTTATGAGAAATATTTCTTCGATTGTACCCAAAAACAATACACCTCTAAGTTCAGAGAAAACGAAGGTCCGGTCAAATTTTCATCAAGATCGCGTATGCCGTTTGCCCGGAATCGAGCGAACAAACAGACGGAAAAACAAAAAAAAACAAAAAAACAAAAAAAAAAAAAAAAAACACCCGAGCTAAATTTTTTGGGGGGTCAGTGAAATTGAAGTCTTCGCTTCCGCTCGCTACGCTCGCTCGCTCATCCAATAATATAAAACAAACGCAATAGGACATGTTTGTAAAAACATTAAATAGGTACTGTTCAATTTGTATGTCAATATAATAATGGCTGAGAATTTAGAGGCTTTGGACTAAAACCTTCGAGGATGGCGTTCAAGGAATTCCCAGTCTTTGCATGCGCTCTACAATCTTGAAAACACATTGTGTAGATTGTTGGTGACGGTAATCGAACCCTAGACCTCCCGAGAGACAGCCTTACGTGCTACACTGACTAGGCTGCTTCGCGAACGCTTATTTTAGTCGCGTTGATGGATGAGCTTTTTTTGTAAGTTTCTAGTTTGCGTAGGACCACTTTTCTTTTGCAAGTGCTTTTTGAATGCATTGTGATGATTGTTGTCAAGTTTCTATTGTTACTTGTTAATTGTTATTATGTACCTCAAAAAAACTCAAAATAAAACCTTTATTCTATGGATTCTGGCTAACTTTTTCAACTTTTTCTTTCAAAAGGTACTACAGCACCATAACCTTAATGTCCATGTAAAATATGAACGTTGTAGCCCCAACCGTTTGGTCAGAATCGGCCCAAATGTCACGAAAATATCACACTAAAAATCGAAAAAAATCGTAAAAGTACGATATTCATGAGAAAATATATTTCTTCGAATGTACCCAAAAACAATACACCTCTAAGTACAGAGATTTCGAAGGTCTTTCCAATTTTCATCAAGATCGCAAATGCCGTTTGCCCGGTAGAGAGCGAAAAAAAAAACGAGCTAATTTTTTTGGGGGTCAGTGAAATTGAAGTCTTCGCTTCGCTCATCCAATTAGAATATTAAGAATAGAATAGAATATTTATTTGGATTCAATTTTTAAATTTTGATGACAGTAATTTTATTTTGTGTTACCCATTTTTGTGGCCATACTCTGTTTCGACAAATAGTTGGAAAATGTGAGTGGTATAGACAACAATAGCCGAGGTACAGTAAACTGGGTAAAGTAAAGTACAAATTGATAAATTTCCTGTTCTAGCTAACAGGCAATTATGTGGAATCATACAGTGGCGTTACTAGCCCTCGTTTTTATTTTAGGAAGGGGGGGGGGTGCCCATGAAACGTGCTTCGGTAAATGTGTGAATCCTGGTACAATGGGGGGTTAGGGTGGAATGCCGTACCCGGCTAGTGCGGGTCTGGGGAGCAAGCCCCAGTTTACTAGGTTATTGCATGGTTTACGTTTACTTTCCCAGGTTAAAGGATGAGTACAACAAAACTCACACACCCAAATACAGCTCATGCGTAACGTGTAGGATACCCTGATTCAGGAGGCCACGGCCGAATCCCGCTGTCAGCAATCCTGACGGAAAGTTTTCCGAGATTGTTTTCAGTTGTTATAAGGTGACTGCTGTCTGTCTACTGGGATCGAGTCTTTAGGCATTCCTTTCACCATAATAACACCGTCTAAAAACTAAAGTAATAAACTAAATTTTTTAAATATAACACCGTAACACGAACAAATTGAACGAATTATTTTTTGGTTTTTGGTTGCGATAAATAAATTAGATCTAGGCGCGTAAAGGAGGGAATGGGGGCTGTTCCCCCACTTTTTCTCCCCCCCCCCCAGTGCCCCCCAAAGAATTAAACATTCAGTTTCAGTTTGCTGCCGTTTATCAACAAGTCAACAACTGAAAAACTTGTTGCTAGTTGTGCAGAAGCAAAAATTATCATCATCCCCCCCCCCCCCCATAGAAAAAGAGTTCCTACGCAAATGATTAGATTGAGCCACTGCCTACACGGACCAATGAGAGCGAAGCTAGCACGTGACTTCTTCACTTGCCGAGATACTTTGCGCCTGCTAGAAACACAAGTAAAAACGTGCCGGTAAAATTATAATTACGCTTAAAAAACATAACAAAAATTGTCTAAATCTGGTTAAAAACGTTACTTATGTTTGAGTTCTTTCGTGGAGTGAATTATTTTGAAGTGGCATCATTCTAAACTACGTAAAAGACAAGTTGAAACTTGAAACATGTTAGCGTCGACGCATTTTGGACCGCGTGCCTCGTGAGATCGCTGCACACGGGCCGACTCGGCTCAAAACCATTGGACTCGGCTGCTGAGCAAAGGTAGATCGCCATTGCACTCACATTTATAAAATATTGTAGATTTGTACTTTGTACACGGGCTTACTGAAATAATTCTACGAAGCCTTTCGGGCTATTTTAGCTAGACGAGTCTAGCTCTAGCTGTAAAAGGTTTTGAGTATAGAGTAGTGTGAAGAGGTTTGGTTGATCGTCGCCATAGCTTGGCCATTCCAATGCAAAGCTACTCAAAATGTTGACCTAAAAAAAAACTATAGTTAATTAAAGTCTCCCTACGAGTGGGGTATATTATCTATTGCAGTCGTGCCAATTTTCTTTAAATAAATACTTGTCAATGTAGTAACTGAGAACTACTAGTGTTATGGGCCCTACATGATTTTTTTTAAATTTTGGAACTTTAGTGAGAAAAAATGAATAAAATATCGTTGCATCGTGGCAGCCATCTTACTTCAAGCTACGTCATGTCGGTTTTTGAACATTCCTAGTTCCTACGTTATCTCTTATCAAGTCTCGCTTTAAAATAAATTGTTCAATCGTAGTCCCGACACGAGATTTATTTTACTCTTCCTGAGACATGCTTGTAATGCCTAATTAAATGTATACATGTATGTATTTATCTACGGCTGAATAAAGAATATTGAATATTGAATCATTAGCCCTCCCTACAGCTAGCCTACCACCTCGGCTTGTCAACAAGATAGGAAAATCACTTTATTATTAGATTATGCAATTGCATTTTAACGATTTAGAAAATTATCTCATTTGCATTCTTGTCGGTTTAATTCATGTTTTTTTCTGTTATTTAATGAAGGTGCGACTACCGCCCCCCATTTTTTTTCATACATTTATAAATTATTCATGGGGTTACTCTCAGGCTAATATTTAATTCAATTAGTACTGTTAAATTAGGGCTGTTCTATTGTTATGAAATAATTAATGTCGTTCCAGGTATTTACGATTTTACGGGTAGCCTTCGCTATGAGGAAAAAAGAATGGCTGTGGCGGGGATTGAGCCCGCAATATCTTGAATTAAAATCTCGGGTGTTTATTACTTTTCTTATATGCTTTATCTTTTTGAAATTTACAGACTCTGCCCCCCCCCGCACTCAGGAGACCTGAGAGTCAGGAGACTGATTAAGTACAGGGTGTAAATAGGCCTATAGTTGAACAGGGATGCCCATTGAGGTATTGCAATACAGGATGTGCATTAAATACAATTATAAATTGAGATATTCTTAAATAGCGTTAATTTCTCAACATTCGTCATTTGAATTAGGTAAACTCTGAAAAATAAATGTCATGATTGCCGGTGGTGGGTATCGAACCAGCGCTTTCCAAATTAGAGTCTTGTGTGTAACGCATGATTGAGCCACTTCTATCGATGCGGTACTGTCTGACCGAAGGTCTTACAAAGCCTAGGCTACTTCTATGTGGTTGTGGGAGAGATAGGAGAGGAGGTTGATCAGCAGAGTAGAAAACAAAAGATTTGACATCTTTATCTCAGTCGTTACTGTTGCTCGTCTTAGATTAGAAGTGTTCCGAGCTAATCAGCTGTTTATTGTCTTCGAGGGTTCTGTAAGGGTGCGCGACCTTGGAGATAGTCGTAAGATAGTTACACGAGAACGTCGCAGGCAGATGTGCTACTTACTACACGAGAGCACAAGTGCGACCAAGTAAAAATATCTTTCCCACGACTTCGGAATCGGACTTTGCAGTCGTGAACAATCGTCGGAATTTACAACCAGCTTCAAATCAAGGAAATTAAAAATTAAACCATGAACATGAACAACCAAAACCAGCAAACGATACCAATGGACTGGGGTACACTTTTCGTGTTGGAAATATAAATACAAAGTATTCGTGAATATTTATGGAGGGAGCAAGGGGCGTGATGTGTTATGCGGAATGTGATGCTGATGGGAATAGGGGGGGGGGGGGGTAAATTTAGTTGTGATTAATTGAATGTATGAAAGATGAAAGTGAAACGAATGAATTTGGTCAAAGAAAAGTACTACAATGAAGTGGACATGTTTTATGGAGTTGTGCCCATCCCCCCAACCAGTGGCGTAACTAGCAAGCTTGTTTTTTAGAGAGGGAGGGGGGGGGGGGGGCGAACATTTACGTAACCTCACAAGATCAATAATGGTCAGTACGATGTGTGGGTACTGGGTATAGTCGGTGGTGTCATTAAAAAATAATTTACTGATAAACCGATACGCTTTCTTGGGCAAAGTACATGATTGTGTACAATGGGGGTTCTGGGTAATGGCGTAATGCGGTTCCAGGGCGCACAGCCCCGGAAGTTTTTTCTGTGGATTTGGAGTACGACGTATTTTAACGTTATTTTTTTATAAAAACCTTAGGTAGGGTACATATAAAAGATTTATGTACCCGTAATGTACAAAATAAAAAAAATGGAAAAATATCTCAATATCTTCATATCCCCATAAATACCTCATATCTGATATAAAATTGTCTCCCCGCCTCGACCCCCCCCCTGTCCCCCCTGTAGTTACGCCACTGCACCCAACTAATAGGGGTAAAATTAAAAAGAGTCCTCTAACTTCAAAATGATGTTTGTCTTTTTGTTACAGATCCACCCACTACTACGGCAGATAGATGAAGCAAAGATTACGGCTTTT
Organism: Sweltsa coloradensis; assembly: GCA_024449915.1. NCBI lineage: Eukaryota > Metazoa > Arthropoda > Insecta > Plecoptera > Chloroperlidae > Sweltsa > Sweltsa coloradensis. Next base: position 57,081 of record JAMZAV010002415.1, on the reverse strand, counting down.
ACTAGCTTTGGCTGAAGCCTCACTGCGTCCAAGGTTCACATACAACAGGTTACAGGTAAAAATAGGTTAAAATAGCATACCAAACTCTTTGCATAACTTTTGTAAATTGATATAACATGTTCAACAAATACCAGTAAATAATTTAATACCTATTATTCCCAAAGATATCCATTATAAACTTGTTAACTAACTTTTGAAAGTAGAATTAGTCGTTGTGGAGGCTTGGACACCTTAAGGGAATCGAACCAAGAGACTTTTCGATTAAATCGTACGTTTATGTATTTGTACTTGATTTGCCGATCATCACTCAATATTACCCAAATTAACAGCTGTTAAATTAAAACCAATCCTGTTCTTAATGATTATGGATCTCAGTTTTTTACATACACTACGTCTAATGTTACAGATTCAAGAAAAGTGGGATCTGCTGTGCACTTGGCTCGGCATAACTGCAACGTATTCTACGGGGCGCCTCGACCCACCGTCAACAGGTAGGGTGGTTAAAAACACATTTTACACATACCTAACATTTATATTGTCTTCTATTACATTAGGTATTTATTCTCGAACAGGCAATTATTCCACTTAATTAAAATCAATCAACTAAGGTAGGAAGGCCTACCTATACCTAGCTGATGTGGAAGGTCATGCCACTAAGACACAATCATTGCAGACTGAAGAAACCAAAAAACGTGGGTTCGAATCCCATCTAGACATTTATTTGTTCACATTATTGCCACACATAGCCGAGCGCGGTAGGCTGCTAAACTGCTTCGGGTTTACGAGTCGAGTAGAGGGAAAAGACGGCTATTATATAATACTGCATGCATAAGAATCTTACTCAATTTATTTTGTGCCAATTCATTACCTATCTATTGTCTTGATTTTCCTTTAATGGCATAGGCTACAGTTAAAAATATATTTGGACCGGCACCTCCGCCAATCAAGTATGAAAATCCTGGACTGGCCCCTCCACCATCTCCTCAAAACTGTAATATTGTTTTGTTACCAAAACACTGGTACCATTTTTTGACAATCAGGTTGACCTCCAAATAGCCAAAATTTTGGAAACCCTCCACGCACCAATATATAAAAATAAACTATTTAATAAATCTAAATCTAATGCTATTTCTAATGATGTTTTTACAGTTATCAAGTATCGATTCAACCACAATCAACCTTACGCCAAGATCAAGACCATTGACTTCTCCATTGGATGTTGTGCTGAACCGACATCTGGCTGTCGTCCTTCCACTGATATTCGCCCCCGAGAGCCTCGAGGTCTTCCCAGTACATCCAACATAGAACTTCTTAAGAGTAGGAACTTAGTGGAAACACAAACTTTGTAGCTATTAGGTTCAGTGTGGCCACTTCATACAATGCTACCAGCGGTTGATTGAGTAATTCGCTGGATAGTGCTCGGACCAAAACTTTTCCCCTGTAGGTAGGGTATGCTAGGGGTCTGAGTATGTATTCATTGTTGTGCATGATATCTCCTAGAGCAACTGCTGGAGTAATTGTATAAGTCGGTCACACGTGTGTAAACCGCCATGCCTCATCAAGTTGGCTTCAGTGTTCACAGACAGCAAGTATAACTGCGAGTACGGGATCGTCTGGCTCCCAGATCTTCTCATCAACGGTACGAAACCTACACGGTGACCCTATAGGCACACAGACTGCAGCCAGACAAGGCATCGTAGGATAACCGATGATAAACAATTGATGGGATATATCAAGCACAGATAAGGATTAGGGACACAGAACTATTCTGTGCTATGGCGCTCACAAGCCTGCTAGCTTGCCAACATCATTAGGTACAGAACTTGTCTGTTTTGGCGCTCACAGGCTAGATAGCCTACCAACAGATGAGGATAAGGGACACGGAACTATTCCGTTCTTTGGCGCTCACCAGCCTGGTAGCTTGCCAACAATATAACAGGGACAAAGAACTTGTCTGTGCTCTAGCCAATAACAAGTTGACAAAATCTAGCCATACATTTTTTTTTTTAGAATTCCTCCCTTTCCAGATTCCTGGATGAAGAGGAAGCCAAATGGAAGAAGACAGCTCTACAAAGAGGGATCACCTATTCCCGGATTTCCTTGAAGGTAGACTGGAAGAGGCTCTGCAAAGAGGGGACACACAACATAATAATATCCATTACCTCCATGTAGATATCTTGACTTGACTGATTCCTGGAAGGAGACCAATGAAGGAAGTGGACAGCTCTAAAGTGTGCACACATAACATGCTATGTATGCAGTGTTCACAGGGGTTTCTATTCAATGTACGTTTGGTTGGTTGACTGCCCTGGAGGCTGAACAATGTCTATCGCATGATGGTGTTGATGAAGGATGATACAAGAATACATGTGTGGGGATTCGAATAATACACACTCACCGATAACTTTGGACTTGTCTAACAGCCTAAACGGTCGTCTGGCTTATTTCCAAAATGCCCCATTTTTCAGTCTATTTTGGTATGTATATTTTTCATTCTAATTTAAGAAAAAAACATTAAGGATGGTCCGGTACCTAATTCCATATACATAATCTAATGTAGTGTGCTTTGTTGTGTGCGAACAGACTTTGGGCTACGATGTCCAAGATTCACCACAATGACCAGACCAGAATCTGTATCAAGATGGTATTATTCTGAACTGATGTCTGGCTGTTAACGATCACTGGTCATCGTCTCCGAGATCTTTGCTGTGTACCATGTAGAACTTCATACTAGAAAAAGTGTTTACTATCAACGTTCAGGTAATAAATAATAATGCTTTGGTGTGACTGCTTCATAGAATGTTGCCAGCAGTTGGTTAAAGATTTAGCTGGGTAAAATGCTCGGACAAAAACTTATCCCCAATAGGCAAAGGTAGGGACAATAGGGGTTCGAGCATCTACCCATCGTTGTGCATGTTATCTCCTTGTGCTGCTGTATGGAGCATTGTAAAGTAAGTCGCACACCTGTGTCAACAGTCGCTGTCATGACTGCTGGCGTTTAAGAGAGCTGATGATTTAACGATGGAGCAAGGGGCGCTAATCGATGTAGGGAATGTGATGCTGATAGAAAGGGGGGGGGGGGTATTTAGTTTTGGGAAAGTTAAATCAATTAACAAGGTTTTATTTCCAATACAATCATGTTACATACATTTAGCATTGCAATTTTTTACTAAAATGAAGTGGACATGTTTTATGCCCGTTTATGGTGTTGTGTCCATCCCCCCAACCAGTGGCGTAACTAGCCATGTTTTTTTTAGGGGGGGGGGGCGAACATTTACGTAACATCACAAGATCAATCAATAGTCAGCACGGTATGTGGGTATAGTCAGTGGCATTATTAAAAAATTAATTACTGATAAGCTCTTTCCTGGGTAAAGTACACGATTGTGTACAATGCAGGGTTCAGGTGAGGTCCCCCAGGTAATGCGAATTCGGGGCACACAGCCCCGTTTTTTTTTCCCGATCTTTTGAGTGTGACTGGGAGTACTACGTATTTTAACGATTTTTTTAAGATATAAAAACCTTGGGTAGCTACAAAATGTGAAAGAAAAATTAAAGAATAAAAAAAATATCTCGAATCTTTCTAATATCTCAATAAATACCTACTTCACCCCACCCCTCGTCCCCCCTCCCCCTCTCGTAGTTACGCATCAGCACCAAACTAATAAGGGTAAAATTAAAAAGGGTCGTCCTCTTCTGTAACTTCAAATGATGTTAGTCGTTTTGTTACAGATCCAAGCAAAACAGATATAGATGAAGCAACACTCACGACTTTTACCATCTTTGGCTGAAGCCTCACTGCGTCCAAGCTTCACTGACAACAGGTTACAGGTAGGTACCTAGAGTTGAAAATAACATACCAAACTCTTTGCATAATTTTTGTATACTGAAATAACATTTTTAACAAAAAATAAATAATTTAATATTAATCTAAAAATATTCATTATTAACTAGTTAACAAACTAACTTTAGAATGTAGAATTAGTCGTTGTGGAGGCTCTTAGCACTGGGACACCTTAAGGGAATCGAACCAAGAGACTTCGATTAAATCGTACGTTTATGTATTTGTACTTGATTTGCCGATCATCGCTCATTATTACCCAAATTAACAGCTGTTAAATTAAAACCAATCCTGCTCTTAATGATTATGGATCTGAGTTTATTACATACACTATGTACAGACTTTTTTACACTACTATGTTACAGATACAAGCAAAATGGGATCTGCTGTGCACTTCGGCTCAGCATAGCTGCAACGCATTCTACGAGACGCCTCGACCCACCGGCAACATGTAGGGTAGGTAAAAACATACTTTACGCATACCTAACATTTATATTGCCTTCTATTAGGTATTTATTTGTGAAACAGGCAATTATTCCTCTTAATTAGAATCAATCAACTTAGGTATCTATACCTAGCTGATGTGGACGGTCATGCCACTAAGACACAATCATGGCAGACTGACGAAACCAAAAAACATGGGTTCGAGTCCCATCTGAAGGCGTTTATTTGTTCCCATTCTTGTCACACATAGCCAAGGGGGGTAGGCTACTGAACCGCTTTGGGTTTCCAAGATGAACAGGGAAAAGACGGCTATTATATTATACTGCATGCATGACGATGCCTATATCTGTACTATGTACCTATCAACAGGCTAATAAAACAATCAATCAATCATAATAATCTTACTAAATAATTATCTGCAAATTTTTATCTATTGCCTTGATTTTCATTTTTTTTGCTATTATATTATACTGCATGCATAAGAATCTTACTACCTAAATAATTATCTGAAAATTATTATCTATTGCCTTGATTTTCATTTAATGGCATAGGCACAAATAAAAAATATTTGGACCGGCACCTCCACCAATAAAGTATGAAAATACATTACCGCCCCTCCACCATTCCCCTAAAACTATAATATAATTATTGTTTTGTTACCAAAAAACTGTAACTGTTTTATTGCAACCAGGTTGACCTTTAAATACCCAAAATTTTAGAAACCCACCCACCCACACCAATATATAAAAATAAACTACTTAAATCTAAATCTAATGCAATTTCTAATGATGTTTTTACAGTTCGATTCAACCACAATCAACCTTACATCAAGATCAAGACCATTGACTTCTCCATTGGATGTTGTGCTGAACCGACATCTGGCTGTCGTCCTACCACTGATATTCGCCTCCGAGAGCCTCGAGATCTTCCCAGTACATCCAACATAGAACTTCTTAAGAGTAGGAACTTAGTGGAAACACAAACTTTGTAGCTATTAGGTTCAGTGTGGCCACTTCATACAATGCTACCAGCGGTTGATTGAGTTATTCGCTGGATAGTGCTCGGACCAAAACTTTTCCCCTGTAGGTAGGGTATGCTAGGGGTCTGAGTATGTATTCATTGTTGTGCATGATATCTCCTAGAGCTGCTGCTGGAGCAATTGTATAAGTCGGTCACACGTGTGTAAACCGCCATGCCTCATCAAGTTGGCTTCAGTGTTCACAGACAGCAAGTATAACTGCGAGTACGGGATCGTCTGGCTCCCAGATCTTCTCATCAACGGTACGAAACCTACACGGTGACCCTATAGGCACACAGACTGCAGCCAGACAAGGCATCGTAGGATAACCGATGACAAACAATTGATGGGATATATCAAGCACAGATAAGGATTAGGAACACAGAACTTTTCTGTGCTATGGCGCTCACAAGCTCGCTAGCTTGCCAACATCATTAGGTACAGAACTTATCTGTTTTGGCGCTCACAGCTAGATAGCCTACAACAATGAGGATTAGGACACAGAACTATTCTGTGCTTGCACTCACAGCCTGTAGCTTGCCACAATTAACAGACAAGAACTTGTCTGTGCGTAGCCATAACAATTACAAAATCTAGCCATACATTTTTTTTTTTTAGAATTCCTCCCTTTCCAGATTCCTGGATGAAGAGGAAGCCAAATGGAAGAAGACAGCTCTACAAAGAGGGATCACCTATTCCCGGATTTCCTTGAAGGAAGACTGGAAGAGGCTCTGCAAAGAGGGGACACACAACATAATAATATCAATTACCTCCATGTAGATATCTTGACTTGACTGATTCCTGGAAGGAGACCAATGAAGGAAGTGGACAGCTCTAAAGTGTGCACACATAACATGCTATGTATGCAGTGTTCACAGGGGTTTCTATTCAATGTACGTTTGGTTGGTTGACTGCCCTGGAGGCTGAACAATGTCTATTGCATGATGGTGTTGATGAAGGATGATACAAGAATACATGTGTGGGGATTCGAATACACACTCACCGATAACTTTGGACTTGTCTAACAGCCTAAACGGTCGTCTGGCTTATTTCCAAAATGCCCCATTTTTCAATCTATTTTGGTATGTATATTTTTCATTCTAATTTAAGAAAAAAACATTAAGGATGGTCCGGTACCTAATTCCATATACATAATCTAATGTAGTGTGCTTTGTTGTGTGCGAACAGACTTTGGGCTACGATGTCCAAGATTCGCCACAATGACCAGACCAGAATCTGTATCAAGATGGTATTATTCTGAACTGATGTCTGGCTGTTAACGATCACTGGTCATCGTCTCCGAGATCTTTGCTGTTTACCATGTAGAACTTCATACTAGAAAAAGTGTTTACTATCAACGTTCAGGTAATAAATAATAATGCTTTGGTGTGACTGCTTCATAGAATGTTGCCAGCAGTTGGTTAAAGATTTAGCTGGGTAAAATGCTTGGACAAAAACTTATCCCCAATGGCAATAGGTAGGGACAATAGGGGTTCGAGCATCTACCCATCGTTGTGCATGTTATCTCCTTGTGCTGTTGTATGGAGCATTGTAAAGTAAGTCACACACCTGTGTCAACAGTCGCTGTCATGACTGCTGGCGTTTAAGAGAGCTGATGATTTAACGATGGAGCAAGGGGCGCTAATCGATATAGGGAATGTGATGCTGATAGAAAGGGGGGGGGGTATTTAGTTTTGGGAAAGTTAAATCAATTAACAAGGTTTTATTTCCAATACAATCATGTTACATACATTTAACATTGCAATTTTTTACTAAAATGAAGTGGACATGTTTTATGGTGTTGTGTCCATCCCCCCAACCAGTGGCGTAACTAGCCATGTTTTTTTTAGGGGGGGGGGGCGAACATTTACGTAACATCACAAGATCAATCAATGGTCAGCACGGTGTGTGGGTATAGTCAGTGGCATTATTAAAAAATTAATTACTGATAAGCTCTTTCCTGGGTAAAGTACATGATTGTGTACAATGCAGGGTTCGGGTGAGGTCCCCCAGGTAATGCGAATCCGGGGCACACAGCCCCGTTTTTTTCCGATCTTTTGAGTGTGACTGGGAGTACGACGTATTTTAACGATTTTTTTAAGATATAAAAACCTTGGGTAGCTACAAAATATGAAAGAAAAATTAAAGAATAAAAAAAAAATATCTCGAATCTTTCTAATATCTCAATAAATACCTACTTCACCGCACCCCTCGTCCCCCCTCCCCCTCTCGTAGTTACGCATCAGCACCAAACTAATAAGGGTAAAATTAAAAAGGGTCGTCCTCTTCTGTAACTTCAAATGATGTTAGTCGTTTTGTTACAGATCCAAGCAAAACAGATATAGATGAAGCAACACTCACGACTTTTACCATCTTTGGCTGAAGCCTCACTGCGTCCAAGCTTCACTGACAACAGGTTACAGGTAGGTACCTAGAGTTGAAAATAACATACCAAACTCTTTGCATAATTTTTGTATACTGAAATAACATTTTTAACAAAAAATAAATAATTTAATATTAATCTAAAAATATTCATTATTAACTTGTTAACAAACTAACTTTAGAATGTAGAATTAGTCGTTGTGGAGGCTCTTAGCACTGGGACACCTTAAGGGAATCGAACCAAGAGACTTCGATTAAATCGTATGTTTATGTATTTGTACTTGATTTGCCGATCATCGCTCATTATTACCCAAATTAACAGCTGTTAAATTAAAATTAATCCTGCTGCTCTTAATGATTATGGATCTCAGTTTATTACATACACTATGTACAGACTATGTTACACTACTACTATGTTACAGATACAAGCAAAATGGGATCTGCTGTGCACTTCGGCTCAGCATAGCTGCAACGCATTCTACGAGACGCCTCGACCCACCGGCAACATGTAGGGTAGGTAAAAACATACTTTACGCATACCTAACATTTATATTGCCTTCTATTAGGTATTTATTTGTGAAACAGGCAATTATTCCTCTTAATTAGAATCAATCAACTTAGGTATCTATACCTAGCTGATGTGGACGGTCATGCCACTAAGACACAATCATGGCAGACTGACGAAACCAAAAAACATGGGTTCGAGTCCCATCTGAAGTCATTTATTTGTTCCCATTCTTGTCACACATAGCCGAGGGGGGTAGGCTACTGAACCGCTTTGGGTTTCCAAGACGAACAGGGAAAAGACGGCTATTATATTATACTGCAGGCATGACGATGCCTATATCTGTACTATGTACCTTTCAACAGGCTAATAAAACAATCAATCAATCATAATAATCTTACTAAATAATTATCTGCAAATTTTAATCTATTGCCTTGATTTTCATTTTTTTGCTATTATATTATACTGCATGCATAAGAATCTTACTACCTAAATAATTATCTGAAAATTATTATCTATTGCCTTGATTTTCATTTAATGGCATAGGCACAAATAAAAAATATTTGGACCGGCACCTCCACCAATAAAGTATGAAAATACATTACCAACCCTCCACCATTCCCCCAAAACTATAATATAATTATTGTTTTGTTACCAAAAAACTGTAACTGTTTTATTGCAACCAGGTTGACCTCTAAATACCCAAAATTTTAGAAACCCACCCACCCACACCAATATATAAAAATAAACTACTTAAATCTAAATCTAATGCAATTTCTAATGATGTTTTTACAGTTCGATTCAACCACAATTAACCTTACATCAAGATCAAGACCATTGACTTCTCCATTGGATGTTGTGCTGAACCGACATCTGGCTGTCGTCCTACCACTGATATTCGCCTCCGAGAGCCTCGAGATCTTCCCAGTACATCCAACATAGAACTTCTTAAGAGTAGGAACTTAGTGGAAACACAAACTTTGTAGCTATTAGGTTCAGTGTGGCCACTTCATACAATGCTACCAGCGGTTGATTGAGTAATTCGCTGGATAGTGCTCGGACCAAAACTTTTCCCCTGTAGGTAGGGTATGCTAGGGGTCTGAGTATGTATTCATTGTTGTGCATGATATCTCCTAGAGCAACTGCTGGAGTAATTGTATAAGTCGGTCACACGTGTGTAAACCGCCATGCCTCATCAAGTTGGCTTCAGTGTTCACAGACAGCAAGTATAACTGCGAGTACGGGATCGTCTGGCTCCCAGATCTTCTCATCAACGGTACGAAACCTACACGGTGACCCTATAGGCACACAGACTGCAGCCAGACAAGGCATCGTAGGATAACCGATGATAAACAATTGATGGGATATATCAAGCACAGATAAGGATTAGGAACACAGAACTTTTCTGTGCTATGGCGCTCACAAGCTCGCTAGCTTGCCAACAACATTAGGGACAGAACTTGTCTGGTTTGGCGCTCACAGGCTAGATAGCCTACCAACAGATGAGGATTAGGGACACAGAACTATTCTGTGCTTTGGCACTCACAAGCCTGCTAGCTTGCCAACAATATAACAGGGACAAAGAACTTGTCTGTGCTCTAGCCAATAACAAGTTGACAAAATCTAGCCATACATTTTTTTTTTAGAATTCCTCCCTTTCCAGATTCCTGGATGAAGAGGAAGCCAAATGGAAGAGGACAGCTCTACAAAGAGGGATCACCTATTTCCCAGATTTCCATGAAGGAAGATTGGAAAAGGCTCTGCAAAGAGGGGACACACAACATAATAATATCCATTACCTCCATGTAGATATCTTGACTTGACTGATTCCTGGAAGGAGTCCGATGAAGGAAGTGGACAGCTCTAAAGTGTGCACACATAACATGCTATGTATGCAGTGTTCACAGGGGTTTCTATTCAATGTACGTTTGGTTGGTTTACTGCCTACGAGGCTGAACAATGTCTATTGTATGATGGTGATCATGATGGACGATACAAAAATACATTTTGGGGATTCGAACAGCCTAAACGGTCGTCTGGCTTATGAGACGTTAAGCAATATCCAATCACCAATCCAAAATGCCCCATTTTTCAGTAGTTTGGTATGTATATTTTATTTTTCATTCAAATTTAAGAAAAACATTTTGGATGGTCCGGTACCTGAATTCATGTACATAATCTAATGTAGTGTGCTTTGTTGTGTGCGAACAGACTTTGGGCTACGAGGTCCAAGATTCAACACAATGACTAGCAGACCAGAATCTGTATCAAGATGATATTATTATTATCATCACTGGTCATCGTCTCCGAGATCTTTGCTGTTCACCAATGTAGAACTTCATATTAGAAAAGGTGTTTATGATCAACGTTCAGGTAATAAATATTAATAATGGTTTAGTGTGACTGCTTCATACAATGCTGCCAGAAGTTGGTTAAAGAGTTAGCTGGGTAAAATGCTCGGACAAAAACTTATCCCCAATAGGCATAGGTAGGGACAATAGGGGTTCGAGCATCTACCCATCGTTGTGCATGTTATCTCCTTGTGCTGCTGGCGGGAGCATTGTGAAGTAAGTCACACGTGTCAACAGTCACTATCATGGCGGCTGGCGTTCAAGAGCGCTGACGAGTTTGTTGCTTATGATGACGAAGGATGATAATGAAGGACATACTACCAATATCAGCCCAACATCTGTATCAAGATGGATATCACCATATGGTCTTGTGCTGAACTGACATCTGTCTATTGCCGATAATTGGTCGTCATCTCCGAGACCTTCGCTGTATATCCACGTAGAACTTCATTATAGAAAAGGTGTTTATAATCAACGTTTGGGTACAGTAATAATGCTTTGGTGTGACTGCTTCATACAATGCTGCCAGAAGTTGGTTAAAGAGTTAGCTGGGTAAAATGCTCGGACAAAAACTTATCCCCAATAGGCATAGGTAGGGTCAATAGGGGTTCGAGCATCTACCCATCGTTGTGCATGTTATCTCCTTGTGCTGCTGTATGGAGCATTGTAAAGTAAGTCACACATGTCAACAGTCACTATCATGGAGGCTGGAGTTCAAGAGCGCTGACTAGTTTGTTGCTCTATGATGAAGGATGATGAAGAAGGATGCTGATGAAGGACACACCAATATAAGCCCAACATCTGAACGGGCTGGGCTGAACTGATGTCTGGCTGTTACCGATAATTGGTCGTCATCCCCAAGATCTTCGCTGTATATCGACGTAGACTTCATTATAGAAAAGGTGTTTAAAATCAATGTCAAGGTACAGTAATAATGCTTTGGTGTGACTGCTTCGTACAATGCTGCCAGAAGTTAGTTAAAGAGTTAGCTGGGTAAAATTCTCGGACAAAAACTTATCCCCAATAGGCAATAGGTAGGGTCAATAGGGGTTCGAGCATCTACCCATCGTTGTGCATGTTATCTCCTTGTGCTGCTGGCTGGAGCATTGTGAAGTAAGTCACACGTGTCAACAGTCACTATCATGGCGGCTGGCGTTCAAGAGGGCTGACGAGTTTGTTGCTCTATGATGACGAAGGATCGTAATGAAGGACATACCAATATCAGCCCAACATCTGTATCAAGATGGATATCACCATATGGTCTTGTGCTGAACTGATGTCTGGCAGTTACCGATAATTGGTCGTCATCTCAGAGATCTTCGCTGTTATTCGACGTAGAACTTCATTATAGAAAAGGTGATCATTATCAACGTTTAGGTACAGTAATAATGGTTTGGTGTGACTGCTTCATACAATGCTGCCAGAAGTTGGTTAAAGAGTTAGCTGGGTATGCTCGGACAAAAACTTATCCCCAATAGGCAAAGGTAGGGACAATAGGGGTTCGAGCATCTACCCATCGTTGTGCATGTTATCTCCTTGTGCTGCTGGCTGGAGCATTGTAAAGTAAGTCACACGTGTCAACAGTCACTATCATGGCGGCTGGCGTTCAAGAGGTCTGACGAGTTTGTTGCTCTAATGAGGGACATACCACCATCACCCCATCATGTAACACCAGATGTCACCGTACGGCGTATGGTATTGTACTGAACTGACAACCGATCACTGGCCATCATCTTCGAGAGACCAACATCCAGAATGCGGCAATTGAACCCAGTTCCCTTGGCTCATGTGGCTTCAGACTTGATGAATGAGCTGCATGGATGGCAATCTTCCTGACTTTCCTTATTTTGGTATGTACTGTTCATATTATCTATATATATCCACCCAGTGTTTCTTGCTGGGGAAAAACAATATTGTAGAAGTCCAATCATGACAGTTACGTGGTCAAAGGAGGATGGAGAAAAGCCAGGAGTTATCTTATATTTTAGTAAAGTTCTTAAATGCACAATTTAGTAAGGCCCCTGACTAAAAAAATTAATACCAATTTTGTGCTTATCCCAACCAATCCCTTTGGATAGAGATATTTATGACAGTGAAAGTAAATTTCTGAGAAATCAGATTTGTGAATAAACATTATTACAAAGTTCAAAGTTTTATCTTAGTCCTACTTATTAAAAAATGAAAAAAATTCATGATTGATCATCATCATCATTCACTTTAATAGTATTGGGTCTTATCGACGAGACAAGAGATTTTTTAATAAAACCCTGTCTCGCAAGGATCTCTTAATCCCTTGAACCAAGTTTGTTGTTACCTGACATTAAGGACACAAGGAGTTAATAACCCATTCGATGCTAATACGAACACATTCTTTAACATGAAATAGGGCATAGGAAATTAATTTTGACCCTATGAATCCGGGTGTTTCTGTATCAGGAGAAAATTGATTGATCAAATCATATAATTTTCCTTGCTTGGAAAAGAGCAGGAACACTTTAAAAGTTGCTTCAGTTTCTAAGAAATAGATCCATAACTATATTTACTATTTACTTTTAAAAACAGTTTATTGAGCCTTTCATTTCGCTTTCATCATTCCCTGTTAATTTGAGTTGAGATGGACAGAACTATGAGACATGCACTCAAGTAGCGATTATCAATCTCCGTTGCTCTTTTTCTCACGATGTGGTGTGATTTGAGACATTTTCATTGCACATGACTTTGAACAAATGGCATCATCATAATAATGCATAATAAATATGGGATTTTTCAGGGAAAGACTTGAATACAGAGACAAAAAATAAAACTTTGGTGTGAATTCCCAAAAAATAAATCTTTGTCGCAGACTGGCGGAGATAACATTACGAATACATGAACCAGCACATCTTTACAGCTGAATCTTCATCGTAAGCCACCATCTTTGGTATCTTCTAGAACTTCAAGATCACACTCGAAGAACAACACAACAGCTTTATAAATTACTATTGGTAGGTTTAAAATTAGCTTATTCACTAATAAATTTAAAAAAAAAAGTATTAAGAGTCTACTCACTCAGTCACATAACTGATTTCCAGAGGGGGACAGTAAACCAAAGCGACCAAGCCAACTCTGTAGGCCCCGACGCAATCAACGAGTGAGCGATACCAACCAAAGATCAATATTTTTTTAAATAGGAAATATAGTAATCAATGCTATGGGGATGGACAATGCAAAAACCCGCGGATCAACGCCAGAATCAACAAGGACAATTCAGAATAACTTTAAATTTATTATGAGCCATGTTGCTAAGACGGCTCCAAAGTCACCGTTTACAAATTCCTAAGACAAGAACTGATGACTTTTAAGTCCTGTAAAATAGACCTTAAATTGTGTTTCCACACAACTCTTAACAGTTAGTCGCCTATAGATAAGCAAGTTGTTTCTGGATTGATTGATTGATTGATTGGATATTGCTTAACGTCTCATATTAATGCACTTGCTTGTCACCAAGTGGCACCCAGGCCTACAGGTACTCAACGGGATCTTGAAACGAGGAGCACATATTCTTCAAGCATCGGCCCTCACCAACGACTTGGCCCTGAACATGCCTCGCGTGTACTTCCGACGGCCACCCAACATCAGTGACCACATCGTTAGGCACACCCCCGTCAGGAAGACCGACAAGCTCCCCCAACCCCAAGGTTCTCACCCTTGCAAGAGACCCCGCTGTAAAACCTGCCAAATCCCCCCCCCCCACTTCAACATTTACTGCTCGAGCGACTGGAATAACATACCCCATAAGGCAACACAACAACTGCACCACAACCAACCTGATCTACCAACTACAGTGCCAGCTATGCCCAGCCGAGTACATAGGCCTAACCACCAATTCCCTGAGCACCAGGATGAACGGGCATAGGCAGGACACTGTCAGGAAACTTGAACTAAAACCGGTGGCACAACATGCAGGAACCCACAGCAGAGACTTCAATGACTGCTACACAACGAGGGTTGTTCAGTCATTCCCCCCATCCTGCAACGAGGAACACTTAAGGCAATGGGAATTAGCGCACCAAATAGTCACCAGCTCGCGCAAAAAACCTAACCTCAAATCTAAGATAGGCCTAGGCCCTCCCTCTTTGCCCCTTTGACCCCTCCCACCTGTTGCACCGCCACCCTCACTCACCCTCACCCCCAACAGCGCCTTGTAATATATTGTAAATATTTTAAAATTTAGTTCTTCTCTAACGGTCGGTGAACAAGGCCGTGTTGGCCGAAACGTTCGACGTTGTGTATCTTGTTTTGTAAATATTTATGTTAACCAACCAGTTTCACGCAGCTGCCCGTCTCGTTTAAGGTAAGCTGTTGGTCTCCTTTCTTCTTCTTCTTTCCCAAACCACAAACACTAACCTAGCCGATAGGCATTCTATCATAAACAACATTAATGCACTTTGGCTATTCGAGTCGATGAGTGGTGATAGATGAGGATGAAGTATGAACAGAAGGGAGGAGGGGAAACCCGGTAACAGCATGAAGCCTACTCCTTTTGAAAAGTACCAAGGGGACCAACTGCTTAATGTCCCATCCGAAAAGACGGTGTAACTTTGACAGTCATATAGGTTCCTCCACTAACCTGGACTGCCGAGCAGACGTCAAGGAGAACGAAGCCGTTACACTGGCTCTCGAACCCTCCATCTGCTCTAACCAGCGGTATACGTGAGTTTCATTCAGGGCAGAGCGGTCACCCACTCTACCCATGACCACGCCCGATTCTGCTTAAGAGCGTTCACCCCCCCTTTTTTTAGGCAATTTTCTGTTTGCTCGGCTGAATGACATCACAGTAGTTAGAAATTTTGAACATATCTCAAGAATGTGGAAATAAAGGTTTCTATAGTAACACATTCCTAAAATTTATTTTGAAATAATTTATAAAGAATAAATTAGATTTCACGAATTTCAATTTTGTAAAAAGTCCAAAATTCACTATATTCGTGAATTTTTTCTGGCTGATCAAGACAAAATTTTGAAAATCTATGACTGTAAGAACGTCCATGTATGCTTTATAGACAAGTTTGCACAATTGTATATACATAGAATGCTTCTTGGCCGAGCAAACCGCTATTTACTAACTGCCAAAAGGGTGGTGAACCCTCTTAACTTCGGTGTTCGAGTGGGAACCGGTTTAACGACTACCCCACCCACTACTACCCCACCCTCTTATCTAAAACTATTAATACACCAGTTTAAAAGTAATATATTGTTGTTACCGGTACTTTCAGATTATCGCTGATTTGACTGAGGGTTGCCGAGGTTTTCCTCAGTCGTTCCACTAACAAAGTAGCCACTAACACCACGAATATCAGCCCTCGAAGATCCTCCCTTACATCACCATTGGGTCAGACTTGTCGTAGCGGATCCACCGCCATCTACAGGACTTTCTAAGAACCACTGATTCAATGTTTACAACACAATCAATGTTATACAAAGTGATGAAATAAATAAGAGAGTGATAAACTGGTGCACTCATCAATTTCCTACTCTCCTATCTAGTCCAGTCCAGTAACATAATGCTTGCAAATGAAGAAAAATAATTAGGTTACTTCTTTGAATACAAGAGTTAACACACATTTAAATACTGGTAGTAGCCAGTAGTCATCTAGTTTTCTTAGCCAATTAGTTCTTCTAATTCGACAAGTAAACAAGGCTTATTTGAGTCGAAATGTTTTGTCAATGTGTTCATAGGTAATGTATTTTGTGACTCGTCTTCAACAGGGCTGCCTAACAGTTTAAGGTAAGCTGCCCACCAGCCTTTAGGTATACCAACCAACAGCAAATAAGAACACCTGAGGTAGTACATAGAGGAGAGTCTGGAGAGGAGGATGAAGAGGAAGACGGTAACATCACATGGAGAGAAGTGGAACTGGCAATGAAGAAAATGAAAAATGGTAAAGCTGCGGGAGTAGATGAGCTGGCTGTGGAAATGATAAAAGCTGCAGGGCCTGTGGGAATGCAATGGTTATACAGAGTCTTATCTGTTGTATGGAAACACAAGAAAGTTCTTTTAGACTGGAAGAAGGGTCTCATTGTACCTATATTTAAAACGGGAGACAAGAGAAACTTTGACATGCCACTGCAACAAGATCCAGGAAAGAGTAATAGATTGTAGAATTAGAAACTCAGTAGAAGGAGATTTAAGAGAAGAACAGCATGGATTTAGAAGAGGAAGATCGACAGTGGACCTGATTTTCTCACTCGGACAGCTAATGGAAAAGTGCTATGACCGAGAAAAGGACCTGTGTATGGCTTTTCTAGATATCGAAAAGGCATACGATAGCCTCAAGAGAGAGAAGGTTTGGGATGCAATGCAAAATATAGGAGTTAACAAAGGAATAATAACAAGAGTGAAAGAGATGTACTCGATATCTAGAAGTGCTGTAAAGACAAGAGGTGGAATTACAGAGTGGTTTGACATTAGAAGTGGGCTAAAACAAGGAAGAGTACTGTCACCACTATTGTTCATTATTGTCATGGACGAAATCACTAGGAAAGTTGTAGAGAGAATCGGAGAAGAATGTATGAAAATAATGTTGTTTGCAGATGATCTTTTGGTGTGGGGAGAGGAAGAAGAGGAGGTGCAATCTCAAGTTGATGTGTGGAGTGTGGTGGCAGGAGAATATGGTCTGGTGTTTGGAAGTGGTAAGAGTGGAACAATGCTGATGACACGAGACAAAGCGAAGAATGTCAGGATTCTACTAGGGGGACAGATTTTAAAGCAAGTGGAGAATTTTAAGTACGTGGGGTGTATAGTAGCAAGCGATGGAAGGATTCAACCAGAGATAGAAAGGACACAGCACGCTGTTGGGTTATGTCAATCTATCCGAGATCTCATATGGAACGGAGAAGTACCAAAGAAGTGCAAGGTTAACATCTACGAGACCTACTTTGTCCCAATACTGACATATGCAGCAGGGACTTGGAATATGACAACAGTGGATGAGAGCCTTGTGCAGGCTGTAGATATGAAGTTTTTGAGAAGCATTGTAGGTGAAACTAGATGGGACCGAATACGGAATGAGGATATCCCAGATCAAGTAGGCGTGAGGAATTTAATGGAGTGAATTGGAGAGAGAAGATTAAAGTGGTTTGGACATGTCAAAAGGATGGAAAGATCGAGATTACCGAGAAGGATGATGCAATTGGAAATTCCAGGTAGGAGACCAAGAGGCAGACCACGACAACAATGGCAGAATAGTGTGAGAAAAAATGTAGAACAGCGTGGAGGAGACTGGAATGTAGTGGAAGAAGAGGAGTGGTGGCAGGACAGAAGAGTATGGTGTGAGCTTCACCCTCCTAGGACCCATAACACAGCCAAGCATTAAACAGTACCCTCGTGGTCTAATTCTCCTAATGAACATCACGTCGGCAACCTTTTTACCAAATACCGACACCACGAACCTTGACCACGAAAGGACCCGACCATCGCCAGAGTGTGAATTCACAACGTCCGGTGACTCACCAAATGGAGGCGCACTTTAGTGTCGGAGTGGTGGTCGTAGTCGAAGGTCACCCGTCCCAAACCTATGTGCCTGACGTTCTGTCTAACTTGCCTAAGCTTTAGCTCGCGGAGAGATGAGATCTAACATGAAAAGCCGAGAAGACACAAATGCAATAGAAAACACAACAACGCAACATACTCTTGTGTGAACCACAAACACAACAACCAGAGTGTACCGACAGTGCACCCTAGCACGGCCAGTACACTACCCACTGGGGGTAAGGGAGACCTCACCTTTTATCAGGGCCAACGCTAGTTGTTGAGCCGCGCCGTCGGCTGGCCCGCTCTCAGTCGTTCAGGGCCCCGGCACTGCTGCTACAAGTATGGGTCACCGACCCTGTTAGAAGCGGCGATGGTGTGGCTGAGGGCCCTAGCAGTAAACTACGCTATGAGTATGAGGAAGCAGGGACAAACATGCACTATGAGTGAACACTGTGTACTTTTAGTGGGCTTTACTGCGCAAGAACAATGAATTTAAGTTAACAAAATGAGTTTAGGTTTCATGTGAGTTAATGATCGATCCAAATTTAGGGGCAAAAGAAAAATCGTACTCTGAGATTACCGAGGGTTACAATAAAGATACAAGTTGAAACACCAAAGCTCTACTGCATCAAGTCCCTCTGTCTGTCTCCACATAAGTCCATCCTGTTCCTATGGTCTTGAGTGAGAGAGGGGGGGGGGGGAAAGATGTGGTCGCAAGCGTTGGACGGCCTCCTGCGCAGTAAGGTAGGCCTAAGCCATAGCGGGGAAAGGCGTCCAGTGGCGGACCCGCGGACGTGGCGTCCGACGCTTCCTTCTCGGCTTACTCGCCCAGAATGTTTAATTGTAAGCTTACCACAGCCCAGATGTGTTCTCGTATGAGGAGAGATGCCTGTTCTAGCATCGGTGAGTTTGGTTACTCACCATTACGGGTGGTCCTTAGACTCTTTATATTGGCAACA
Organism: Sweltsa coloradensis; assembly: GCA_024449915.1. NCBI lineage: Eukaryota > Metazoa > Arthropoda > Insecta > Plecoptera > Chloroperlidae > Sweltsa > Sweltsa coloradensis. The sequence continues at coordinate 38,068 of JAMZAV010002415.1, read as the reverse complement.
AACACGTGCACCCTCATCTCGTTCGAACCCCTGCAAAGCCAATCCGAAGACAGGCACTATAAACTTGATGTGAGCGCATGCTCCCCGGCAACTCCTGTAGTGTTTAGAAATTTACCGTACGCGCGACCGGGTCGTCATTGTTTGGACGTACTGGTTGTCGTTCCCCTTTGTGCGTGTGAGGAGTAATCTACCAAAAACGCGTCGGATACTTCCGCGAAATGAGGTTTTCAACAAAGAATAAAAGGGTTAGAAAAAGACCAACTCCCTAGCCCTTAGTCGGCACGCCGTGATAGACGGAGGCTCCACGACCATGATGGCAGCTCGCAAAGGGCATGTCCACGCAAACGCTGGCACTAGACCGTGCAACCCCGACTCTAAAGCAAACCGGCCGGTTCCAAAGCGTGACCAACACGTGTTGATCGAAGGTGGTTGCTCCTGCCGAGCCTCGGCCTCAGTCCGGGGTTATCTGCTCGGCCCCCCATCGGCCATCATCGGACGGTCACGCTGTGTCTGCTCCGGACACTGCCATTGGTCAGTCTTCTTGGTTCAAACTTCCGCGGGTCCCGTTCGGGGTTCCGATTCTTCCCGAACTACAAACTTCGCAAAAATACACACTTCCGTTGGTTTTTAGTCACCGACGTTTGCATGTCTGCTTGCCGTGCATTCCACAAACCCTTGCTCCGCATGGCCGTCGACGTTGAAGCCAACGCTCTTTTTTTTTCCGAGGATACGTTCCGTATTTAGACATGGTGTGAGTTCACTTCTAGCCACTCTGGTAACCCGAAAATCAAAAACATGAAGCCTCGCTCTACACTTCACATTCCACAACCTCAACCCTAGGTTGGCCTTTTGCATGCCTAGATGCAGATTCATTCCACTGGCTTGAACAGTTAGGAAATACTATGACTTAAGGCCTTGACAAAATACTGAAAGTGCCACATGATATGAAATACATAGATACGATTTAAACATGAAAATATAAAAATATCAAGGGGTAGGCTGTAACGTTACAGTGACCCCCCTACTCCATGACACCTTGACCTCACCCAGGTGACCTCAGTTGACATGTAGTTACATCACAACAAAAAATCATGCGCACATGCCTGGCATAATTTTAGACATTTTTCACAAAATCCCAGTCAACACAGCTTCTGAGTGCGTCACACAATCGTATACACTTGTCGCAACTCCGCAAATTAAAATCTTAGGGAGATTCTACTGTGCCTCAGGGGAACTTCAAAATGACTTTCAAATTAGAGATTGTTTGACTACACAAAACACACACAAAAGTAAACAGAAACCCTATAGGTTACCCTAACTACCAAAACTCAGGGTCCAACCACCCCCCAGGACGGCTTAAGGTATGCAACAACCTCTAGTCGTTGCCCAGGCGTCTCAAGGAGAACCCCTGTCACCTGCTACCGCTACGCCTCTCCGTCTACTCCAAGTAGTGCGAAGCCGAGCGCCAACGGCCCCTTTCACCAGCCGGTGCGCTCTCATAGCGACAGCTGACGCTTCCAACGTAGCAGCCTGACAGTGCCACGCCTCCCTGTGCAGATACAACACAATCTGGTCGTACGCTCATCCCTCTCTCTCTCTAGGCGCTACGCCCACTCCTCAGCCGACCGGACTGAACCCTGATGCTCGTAACGGGTCGTGGAACGGACAGATTTCACTCCCCCCCAGCCCTTGCGATCGGTCCCGGACGCTGTCTTCTTCACAAACGTTCTGCGATCGTACCGCAGCTATTTACTGCTTCTCGCACGTGAACACTGTTCACCAAACTACCGCATTCCACGATAGGAAGTACACTAAACACTCAACGTGCGCACTAGACCGGACTTCTAACCAAACGTACACGACGCGCGCGATGCGCCTACTTAACTCTCAACTATTTACAATTACATTTAATATGTTGCCCGCAGATGGACTTTAAACGCTACTCTGAGCCTACCGCCACGCAGGCTAATTACAATTACATTAGAAAACAAGCCTCGCTGACAAACACAAGAACAAACCCTGCCCCAGGGACACCAAAACACCGTCGTCACTACTGACTGTTACCTCAAAAAAAAATCGAGTGCCAACGGTCCACTCGAGAAACGCCCCAGGGCACAAACAAAACACAAGCACCGCTCCGGGTCAACCCTTGGTTGACCGAAACTACTTAAAAAGGTTCGACGCTACGCTCAGATAAAACATTCGGGGGGGGGGGCGTCACGAACACACCACAAAGAGTTCTTTCTCTAGAACTCAAGGACGTCTTACTTGACTACACACCTAAAAAAAACACACACTTAACACGCGTGGGAACTAAAACTTGTCTAACATGATAACCCACCAGACTACAGCGCGGAGCGGTGGCGGGCAGGGTGGTTAAGCCCCAACAACACAACAACACGGCTACGTACTCAAAAAAACGGTCCACACAGGGCCCGTCTCAACACATCAAGCGCTACGGCTCCACACGACTCAGCGCTGGACTCGGCTAAAGGCTCCACTCTTGTGCTCTTCTCTCCCCTAGCAACATCCGCCACCCAGGAAACTCGCCCTGGTTGGGGCACTGTTCTGACGAAGGCACGCACAAAGTGACCCAATGACCCCTAATTCCACGGTGGTCCCCAGGCTCTCCCACTCATGTACCGTAGCTACGCCAGCTTGTCCCGTCCTCCTGACTAGGTGAAACTGCATTTTGCCTCGCGAGGGCGGAGTCCCAAGTCCTCCCCCGTCCTTACTTCGTGTGTCCCTCTGCGTCGAGCAAACCCTTCTTCGCATCTAGTGTCGTGCGTTTGCGCTGCGTTGCCAGTTCAGCAACCATCCGTGTCAGTGACCCGCTCTGGTCTATTCTTCTTCGTCGCTCGGTCTGCCTTGACTCATTACGCCAGCAGCGAACGGCTCGTACTTTGTGGTGACTGCTCGTTCCACGTCCTCCTCGACGCGTCTTACCCGTTTCGGCTTGGCTCTCTCACTACTCTACGACAAGCCCGCTCTCCTCTCCTCGATGCGGTCACGCACTGGAGCTTGACGTCGTCGGTCCGGGTATCCGATCCTCCTGTTCAACTCACGCGATACTCTTCATACACTGCACTAAAGCTACCTTACAACGAACGCCTCACGCGTGCGCGTCGGACGTTCTGTACATACGTCTTGATGTTCACCTACATTGTATACCCCCTTCAGTTTGCCTTGCTTGCTCCCCTGTTATCCTCTAGGCATTCACCCCAGCATATGCTGGCACGCACGTCATATGGCCACTTTTTTTTTGTCTTAAAATTACAAAACATGCCTTGCGTGACTCCTTAGTTCGCAAGGTTAGATACATTTATATCCTTGAGTAGTACTAACAGGTCCCTAACTTTGAACATGGTACTTGCTCCGACTGCTATCTTTTTCATGGAGCCTCTTCCGTTTTTCCCCCTTGCTTGTCCAACCTAGCCTTCACCCATCGAACTCTCGCATCTCCTGTGCGTTGATTTCACTGGGCTCACGCGACACCGGATAACGGTGAACAAACGTCCACTCCTCTCTCTGGCAGTCGCCCAGTAGACGCAGCTAGATAGGGTCTGAACCCAGTACCAGTATCATGTACCGTGCTATTTCAACCATAGCTCTATCTTGGGTAACCAAACTTCACCCAACAACGGCATGCTATTTCATTGCGTAGGCGGCAGGAAAACGCCCTATTTCCCTCATGACATCCTCTCGCATATTGATGGTTTGGACCTGTGGGAGTGTCGTATCGATGAGTGGTACAGCAGTGACTTCCGTGCTCTTCAAGCGTCTCGTACGCGAATATTTCGCAGTATATTATGCGTCCACTGACCGCGTAAGTACACCATTCGGCCTTGACACATTCTGTAGGTAGTAGCTCCCACTTCTTAGCACATGCTTTCGCGTCGCGGTACGCAGCACATAGAGAGCCTACATATTTGCAACCACACCGTCCAACAAACACTAGTCTGTACCTGGCTGCTGCTCAGTCCCTATCGGCAGGGGTCCAAATAAATCGGTGGCCGTCATCACGTCACTCCCATCTGGTACGAATGGCGGCGGTAACGTCCGGCAAGCACAAGTTGGCGTCTTGCTCTTGCTGGCACAGATCACAACGTTATCCAATCAACTTTCGCAACCGTCCTTAGCATCCACCCTTCCAGTAGACACCTCCTGGATTGCCGCCTACGCATTTCGTGCTCCGAAATGTCATAAACTCCTCTGTGTACGCCCACACTACTTCTTCTATAAGGGCCGCTAGTGGTACGCACACCTTCCACGTCTTTCTCAAGGGTCGCTCTTCTGAGGTCTATGATACAACACCGTTCCTCGAACAGCCGGTAGTTCTCTCTACGCTCGAGTTCGCTCCACTGTCTAGCTCTGCATGATATTGTGCCCGGCAGCACTACTCGTCTTCCAGCTGGTACGGGCCGTAATCTTCTTACTCTTTGCTCGTAGCTTCGCGTCGACTGTGTAGAGCTCCATCTTGGCTAGTGACCATCTACACGTTCCTGCTTTATCGTTTCAAGTTATCTCACCTTGATCAGGTTCCACCACACGGATAGCGACTTAGGACATCGGCGACGACATTGTCCTTCCTGCGCAGTGCTACTATCTTAAAAGACCATACTCTTAGGATCGGACCCCAGATCCATCGGGTCAGCCCGACTGGATAGGGAAATCTGCCCTGCAACATGACGTCGCGCGCCTTATGGTCGGTGAATGACCGCGTTAAGGTCCGGCGATCCCATAAGATGTAAATATTCGGGAAGCTTCGTGTCAGGCAGTGACGATTCCTTAGGAGTTCCTTCTCCGATGTGTCATAAGTTGAGTTCTGCGCCCACGCAATAGCCCTTGACGTCATCGATAATCACAGCGCTTGTCTCCATGCTCGTCGATTATTGATAGAGCTGGCCGCCTACAGCCATGAATTGCTCGCCGTCGCTCTGCACATAACAACAGGCCGGTCGTACCGTGGGTGCGCTAGCCATAACTGTCCTGCGAGGAACAGCGTTTTACTCCTGAAACATACTCCTTCTCGGGAACGTTTCTTACGCTCCATTCTGCCAACGTAACTCCCTTCTTGAGTGAGGGCCTGCATGCCTGCTACTGCCATCGCTGTGTGAATCTCTGAAACTGACGATAGTAGTTATATGTCCATCCCGAGGAAAAGCTTCAGTTGACGAGCATTTCTGGGGTCCTAGTCCACTCTTGAATGATCCGTGTAGCTTCTTCGGGTCAGGGGAACACCCTGCGATGGCCGACAGCACATGTCCTAGCGAACGGCACCTGATCTCTCGCGCAAAAACAGGACTTGCCGCGAAGTTCAGCTTTGGCTCCCGCGAGTCTGGCACGCACCTCACCCACTTTCTCCAGAAAAACCTGCTGTGAGGTGAGCCTTATGCTCTGGGTAACGTCCCTGGAAGCCGACCAGATCGTCGACATACGGTTTTCACGACGTGCGGCTGTACCTATACATCACCCCTAACACGAGGGTCCATCGCGGCGCGTGAAACACTACTACAGAGGTACTCCAAACCAAACGGCAAGTACACTTTAAACTGGTACGTCCTTGGTTAGTACGTTGAAGCAGTATAGGGCCTGCTACTCTGAACTTCAAACGCCTACTATGCCCAATATGTACGCAGTCATGTCGAGCGCCGACAGATAGACAACAGCTCCCTCGAACTAGCTGCAATAGCTCTTCCGGTATGTGCTCGGAGCGCTTTCCTGTCCGGCACCAAGTTTCGGTTACGACTGAACAGTGCGTCAAAGACACAGACGTACTGTTCGGTGTGTGGGCTTATACTTCTTCATCACAACGCAGCGAGCGGGGGTTTGACATACGAGGGCTAACTGGCTCTATTCAAATCACTCCCCATTCCATCCTCCTAGGCTAATTGCTCCTCAACGGCGGCCCGATAGGCAACGCACCGGATAGGTTTTCTCCGCGGAGGAGTTAGGTCCTCCTCGTAACCTTGATCGTGTGGTTGGTAACAATTAATCAGTCCCGGGCGTGAGTCGAGAATACGTCCCTGTATTCGAATAACATGGTCTATCAGTCGTCTTGTTGCTCTCACTAGTGAGCGTCAGCCTCTGACTACTATCTGTTCTCTAATCGCCCGCCTCTGTCGTTGGATCTGGGTCGACGCCCACTTCCTCTTTCCTGAGCAGACATACCGACTAAGCCTTGATAATCTACCGGCATCTTCAAGTCGATCGTTTCGAATCCAACCGACAGATCAGGGGGCCGTCGTGCATGCACCACTTCAGATGCATATTAACGAGGGACGGGTGGACGACCCGCTGGTTTCACCATCAGCTGTCGTTTCGCGTGAAGCTCATAGTAAACTCGATATTATGTAGGCACCAAGTCTATCCTAAGATCAACTTGCCGGACGAGATCTCGTACCACTAGACAAGTTTATCTCCAATATCTGGCACATCGATACACAGCATCCAGGTACACCTGCTTAGTGACTAATCGTTACACTACTGCTCGCTTACACTCGTGGCGCCTACGATGGTCACCCACCTAACTAAGAAGACTAGCGGGCAGGATAACAAACTTCGGTTTCAGGTTAGCACGCACATACTCCTCGAAGAGTACCGTCGGACATACATTTTACTAACTTTCACTCTAAACTTCCCGTGTCGAGAGCAGGGCGTAATACACCGACCGATTTACCCCGACTGTCGCGCACTTCTAACGAGGGACGTCTACGCATGTGGGAAAAGAGCTTCTTCTCTCTACTCCGTTTTTCTTTCATCGTCTTCCCCACAAGCATCTTTCCTATTTCTCAGAAGACCGTGTTCACATTAGCGGGATAGTCGATCCATCGTCGGGCAACTGTGGTGTGTTCTCAGGCCGAACCGCATAGTGGTTTCCATGTCCCAGTATCGTGACCTGGCAGTCCCGCCGCTTTCCGTGTCCCCGCAGTATAGCCTGAGAATTGTACTTCGTCCGCTGTGTGGCGCCTTGTTCTCCTCTCAAGTGCGTGTGCGCCTGCCGGATGCGGGTAGCTCTCGGGCTCTCTCGTCTCGATCACCGCTCCTGCCAATCTGCTCAGCAACAGTGGTCCGGCTGCGCGCGCTGCATGCCACCAACTGTCGCCTACCGTCGTGTCTAGCTCGTTCGATAAAAACCTCGGTTGCGGTACCGTCCTATACTTGTAATCGGCCTATTACGGTCAAACCCAATATTATTCGACCGAGTAGGTGGATTGTTGCTTTCCCGATCAGTTTCTCGCTAGCGGGTTGATTTTCTCCTAAGATAGCAACTTGAGATTTTCACTTTCATCTGTACACAGACATATGCTGCCTATTTTTCGACGGATACAGTCTTCGATCGTAGTAAGCGGCGGCTGTGACGGTGCCTCTCGGATATAGTGAACGCACGTGAGATTGGGCGCGAGTATGTGGTCTCTATGGGGTAGGTCAGATTAACTATTCAGTTTGATGAGTCCCACTGCCAGTAAGGTGGAACATAAGCCCTAGTCCCCTGGTCCATATCTTCCCCGTTACAGATGTACTGCCTATAGCCGTCCCTGCTCGAGCTCTACCCCCCAGTACCTTTTTCTAGTATGGGCTTTTTTGAGACTTCCGGAAGTCGGTTAGGTCAATCTCCCTTGAGGCCAGGTGAGTACCGTCCGTGACACACTGTGCACTGCTAGATTGAGCTTCGAGCTCTCAGCTCACAGGCGATACGTCACGAACTTTTCTCCAAGATGTTTTAGAACACATCTTGCGGGTGCATCCCTGCCTTGGTGTAGTTGAAACATATGGCCCTCTCTCGTCTAGCTTCTCGCTGACAAACTTTTCCTGTTTGCGTATTCGAGTGCTTGCTCGTCCAACACCGTACGTGCTGATTCCGGCTTCCTGTCTCGACACTTCGCTGTAGCCGCCCCCAAAGCTCCTGTCTCACAAAACCGTCGCGACGCGAGCCTTCTAACTCCGCCTTAGCCTCGTCTCGTCGTAGAGGGAGGCACATTGTGTAAAAAAAAAAAAATCGTGGCCCGACTGTCCCGCACGCTACCTACTGCGCTCCCCTACCTTCACTGGCTATTTGGGCGTCCTACTGCGTCACAATTCTTTCCGTTAGGCCTGTCCAAGTCGTTGCTGGCTATCTGTGCTAAGCGCTACCCTAGCGTCTCCGTAGTGGGTATGACGCAGGCACACCATTCTCCACTTGAATCCTGACAAGGCGCGTTGCTGAGTAATCTCCAGCTATCGGTTACGGTTCCCGCTCATCTCGCACGCATGGCATTATTTAATCGCATCTAGTTCCACACAGGACATTATTTTTCCATACACTTTCTAAACTTTCCGGTCACCTATACTTCCTCTGCCAAGCGTTTCTACCAGAACCTGACTACTGATCTACTCGCTTTCTAGGCCTGTCGCCTGTACTTCCAAGTTGTCCCTCGCTACTACAGCCTGATCCCTATTATTTTGTTACTTAGTTGCTCGAACGATACTGCCTGCTCTTGCTGTATTAAGGGTGCATCACACAACCGTCCATGCCGGCCCAACGGCCCTCGCGCTCTCGCGTCTGCTTTCCGCGTACCTTCTTTCTCTGCGGCTTCGCCTCATATCCCCGCTTCCAACTTGCTTTTCCAGCATCCGCGAAAAGAGCCCGCCAACAGTCACTCTTGTATCATGTCGTCTTCTCCGACGCACACCCTGTCTAGGTTTTCCCCTAGTTCCAAAGCCTCGTGACGTACTCGGTGCCACTATAGAACACGCCCCCAGGCTCGGTCTCCTGCTCTCGTTCTCAGACTCCACGTGGTCGATCCAACTCTCCGGTTTCTGCGCCCGAATCGCATTGAAGGACACAGTCCCCGTATCCTATCCTGTTCGCACCTGCTCGGTTTCGCGTACATCACCACTCCTGGTTCTACGACATGGCCGTGATACCTCTACATGTTGCTACACACCATCGGATTTTGCGGCGTCCGCGCACTTGGTCCGCTGATACAACAAACTCGATCGCGGCCTAGCTATGCTCGACTCTCAGGCGTCGTGGTGACATCATCCATGACCTAATCTGTACACCATCGGGACGATGGTGATCAACATCGAGCCCGTACCGTTCGGCCTTCTACTGACTTGACTGTACGTCTCGGGTCGTGGTGACGTGGGCTAATGTCCTACGTCGTGCCCACGGCTTTGGGAGCCACTTTGTGACCTTCACCCTCCTAGGCCCTACCACCTTACGCGCTTATCGTGGTTCTATTCATACCTATGAAGTCACGTCGCAAGCAAGCAACCTTTTACGACACACCTTGCCCAAGGACCCGACCTAGCGCAGAGTGTGATTCACAATTCGTGACTCACCCAAATACAAATGGCGCCACTTTAGGTTCGGGGGTGGTATGTAGGCGAAGGTCACCCGTTCCTATACCCTATGCACTGACTTCGCTAACTTGCCCTAAGCTAGCTGCGCGGAGAGATGAGGTACTAACATGAACCGGAGAGACACAAATCAATAGAAACAACAACAACGCAACACAAACAACCACAAACACAACAACCAGAGTGTACTCGACAGTGCAACCCAGCACAGGTCCAGTACACTAGATACCCACTGGGGTATAAGGGACCCACCTTATCAGGCACGCTAGTTCTATGAGACCGCGCCGTCTCGCTGGCTCCAGCTCCAAGCTCGCTGTTTCCAGGGGCCCCCGGGACAACTGCTGCTAAAAGTAGGTCAACCACCCGAGACTCGCGTATGGTGTGGCTTGGGGCGCCTAGCAAAACTACGCTATGAGGTTGAGGAAAGCAGGGGACAACATGCACTATGAAGTGAAAAACTGACGTGTACTTTTAGTGGGCTTTACTGGCTACAAACAATGAACATTTTGAAGTTACAAACAATGAAGTTAGGTTTCATGGAAGTTCATGATCGGATCCGAAATTTAGGCGAAAAGAAAATAACGTACATAGAGATACCGAGGGTTACAATAAAGATACAAGTAACACCAAAGCTCTCTCTCACAAGTCCTCTCTGTCTCAACTACAACGTCCGCTCCTGTTCTTACTGTCTTGTGAGTGAAGAGGGGGGGGGGAAAAGTATGTGGTTCAGCAAGCGTATGCGGGCGCTCCTGCGCGTAGGTAGGCCTAGCCTACGGGGAAGGCGTCCAGTGGCGGACGCGGACCTGGCGTCCGACTGCTTCCTTCTCGGCTACTCGCCCAGAATGTTTAATTTAGCTTACCACAGCCCCAGATGTTCTCGTAGAGGGAGAGATGCCCTTGTTCTAGCATCGTGGTGGTTACTCACCACGTGGTCTTATACTTTATTGGCACAAACACGTGCACCCTATCTCGACACCGCAAAGCCAATCCGAAGACAGGAACTATAAACTTGATGTGAGCGCATGCTCCCCGCAACTCTGTAGTGGTTTAGAAATTACCGGGTACTCGCCGGGTCGTCATTGTTGGACGTACTGTTGTCGGTTCCCCTTTACATAGGGTACACCAAAAACGCGTCGGATACTTCCGAAATAGGTTTCAACAAAAATAAAAGAGGTTAGAAAAAGACCAACTCCCTAGCCCTAGTCGGCCACTCCGTGATAGACGGAGGCTCCACGACCATGATGGCGCTCGCAGGGCAGGTCACCACGCTGGCACTACACGTGCACCCTCGGACTCAACCGTCCGGTTCCAAAGCGTGACCCACTGTGATCGAGGTGGTTGCTCCTGCCAGCCTCGCCTCGTCCGGGGTTTCTGCTCGGCCTCGCCATCCGGTCACGTGTGTCTCTCCGGACACTGCCATTGGTCAGTCTTCTTGGTTCAAACTTCCGCGGGTCGTTCGGGGTTCGCGATTCGTCGACTACAAACTTCGCAAAAATACACACTTCCGTTGGTTTTAGTCACCGACGTTGCCATTTATGCTTGCCGCATTCCACAACCCTTGCTCGCGGCCGTCGAACGTTGAAGCCAACGCTCTTTTCCAGGACGTTCCGTATTTAACATGGGGTGACGTCACTTCTAGGCCACTCTGGTAAACCCGAAATCAAAAACATGAGCCTCGGCTCCACACTTCACATTCCACAACCCTCAACCCTAAGGTTGGCCTTTGCATGCCTAGATGCAGATTCACACTGGCTTGAACAAGTTAGGAAAATATGACTTAAGGCCTTGAAAATACTGAAAGTCCCACATGATATGAAATACATAGATAGATTTAAACAGTGAAAAATATAAAAATACAAGGGGTAGGGCTGTAACGTTACAATGGAGAGGCCTGTCTTCAATGCCGACCCAATGCAGAGTTGGACGTGGCAACAGATAATGATGATGATTTAACGTCTATCCTATTCAGTAAAAAAACTTGATTTACAAAGGAGGGCAACTAAATAAATCTCATTGCACAGATGCAGATACAACAATGAACTACAGTTAAGCTGCCAGGAAGGTTAAAGGTTTGTTTATTTGTCCGTCCGTCCGGAACTGTTTGGAACTGTCAGAACATGAAAATGGTTGTTCAGCTGTAAAAAAACAAGTGTTCGAGTGGTGTTCATCTCTCTACAGACACCTGTTCTAGAACAGATCGAACATGTTCGAACGGCTCTGATGGGAAAGGAGGAGGGATAAAACAGAGTGGAATGTACGGTGGGAATTCGAATTATCATGGATGAAAGTAAGGTTATTAGGAAAGTTTGTTGCTTGAAATGTGTACTGAAGATTCACTCAACTGTTATTTTGGTAACTAAATCATTGTTAGCCATAAATTTTACACAAAATATACTTTTTATGTTAAACAAAGTTTTCAATTTAAATAAGGTGATATCTCAAACCGTTCATCTCTGAAGGTCAGAACACATGTTTTTATCCGTTCTAAATCCCGAACTTCCTGTACTAGGCATTGTTTCCGCTGTGTTCCAAACTGTTCATAACCAGTCTCAGACTGGACAAATAAACAAACCTTAAGGGATTCAAAAAGTGATGGACAGAAGAAACTGATTTAAATGGTAAACAGATTAGGAGATATGAAAGTATGGGAAAGCTGACAAATGACTTAGGCGGAATACCTTGGATTTGAGGAGAAAAAGAGACAGGCTGTAAATTGTATAACGTGTCAAGGGATTTTCCAGGCTGGGGAGAAATCAATAGTTCTCTTAAAACGGGGATTTATAAGATCATGATTGGAAATTTAAAAGAGATATTCTTCAGACAGATGTAGGAAAATTTTCATTTATTAATATAACAGTATCTGAATAGAATTTGTTACCGGAGAGCACTGTACAGAAAGATGGGCTAATACATTTTAAAAGTTCTTTGGAAAATTTATGAATTTGTAATATGTAGGGGCCTATTATGAAACTGTATATTTTAGTACGTATTTTTTAAATGTTAATATTGGACCTTACCACCATACAAAACTTTGTAGGCCAAAATCTGTAAGCTAATTGAAAAATGTAAATATTTGAAATACTAATACTATTACAATTTACAATGTTCAACAATGTATGAAAACTTAAAAGTTGAAACACAATATTTTGGAATTTTCTCTTAGCTAATTCAGATGTTTTAAATTTTAATTAAACAGTCAAATGAAGTTACTGAGCTCAAGTTAATTCGAAGTATGTCTGCCAGTAAGAAAGAGCATCAAAATAGTCAACTTTGTAAAGCACTGTAGGGAGTGTGCACATACGCATCGGCATAGCCTAATGTTTTTATTATTTGATTACCGATATTTCACTTGGAAAACATACCAAAATAGGCATATAATATTTCTCGATTTGGTTAGTCGGGAAACTCTCCCGTAGGTGTAATTGTTATTATTTACTACAATTCAGAAATTAAAAAAGTCCGCCCCAACTGGGATTCGAACCACGGGTCTCCCGCATTCCTGTAGAAACTGGGCGGACCTACTGGAATGCGGGAGACCCAAGGTTCAAATCCCGGTTGGGGCGGACTTTCTTTTAATTTCTGAATTGTAGTACTAAATAATAAGGCATATAATAGTCTGTTTTTGATGTTTCACATTACCCACAAAGGACATACATCTTATTTAAAAAGAAACATAAGTAATAGTCTATTATAATTTTATAAATAATAATAATATTATAAATATATAATATAAAATAATATATTACTATTTAATAGTTTAATAAACTTTTTCAGTGTTCTTGGGTAGAAATTATTTTTTTATTAATTTAGCAATATTTCATAGTTTCATTTTCTTTTGACTGGCTGACATTATTTACAAAAAATACAAACGTCTTATATACTAAACAGTGGTGTTTGTAACGTGTCAATGTAGCAGTTCTGCCAACTGTCTAGCTAGGGCTAATCTTACACCAGGATTACTTGAAACAGAAATGGCACAACACATTTCTTTAGCACATACCTTGATCTCGCTTCCTTGCTTGTCTGTTCGCAAAACACTACTCACTGTGGCGCACATGATCTTCGTTAAAACTGGAACAAGCAGCAAAGACCACAACTCTTTGATTTGCTCTGGCGATTTCTCTACCACAAAGATAGTTTTCTCAAAAACAGTCTTCATTTCCTTTGATGATAGGTGATGTATGTTCGGCAGCAATTCTTGCTGTAAACAAAAGATTTGAGTTACTGGTCGATCATAAACATTAAACAGGAACTGTCCATATATAGGTTATCAATATTAATTATCAACATTTGTCATTGCAATACTATACCTAGATTGCAGTGTAATTCAATAAAATTAGGTTACAAATATTTAATATATTGTATTGAATTGGTATTGTTTTATCAGTCATTTGACTCATTGCGTCATTGGATTACATGAATATTGAGAAACACCCAACATTGGATATGCCTAAATTCCCTATGCTATAGATGTCATCAATTTAACTTTAAGATACTCATTATCCGTTGCCACATCCAAATTTGCATTGGGTCGGCATTGCAGATTAAACTGAAATAATTGTAAAAGTACGGTTTTTATAAGAAATATTTCTTTGCTTGAACCCAAATTCATAGTATATTTAAGTTTGAAGGTTTAAAAGGTTTCCTGAACATTTTATCAAGATCGGAGAAGCCATTTGTCATGCAGAGAGCAAATAATCACACCAAAGAATTGACTAAAAATAAAAAAAATAACGTCCCAAGTACGACATACATGAGAAATATTTCTTTGGTTGAACCAGTAGCCTACCCAAAAACGTGGCAGTTCTAAGTTAAGAGATTTTGAAGTTCTTCTGCAAATTTCAGCAAGATCGAAGGAGCTATTTGTCTAGTAGTGCACGAACGAACGAACAGACAAAGAACATTGTGAACAAAAGAAGTTAAAAAACAATAAAGTTATTTTTTTCAGGGTTACAAAATTGAAATCTTTGCTATGCTCTTCCAATAACTGATATCAAAATGTATTGAATTGAAATGCCATTGCCAATAACAAGCTAATTTTAAGAGAAGAATATGCTATTTGGATGAGCGTAGCGAGCGTAGCGAGCGAAGTGAAGACTTCAATTTGACTTTCTGTTTTTTTGTTTGTTTTTCACTTACGTTACCCCAAGAAAAATAGCTCGGGTGTTTTGTTTTTTGTTAGTTTTTCTGTCTGTTTGTTCGCTCTCTACCGGGCAAACGGCACATGCGATCTTGATGAAAATTGGAGGGGACCTTCAAAATCTCTGAACTTAGACTTGCTACGTTTTTGGGTACAATCGAAGAAATATTTCTCATGAATATCGTACTTTTACGATTTTTTCCGATTTTTAGTGCGATATTTTCGTGACATTTGGGCCGATTCTGACCAAACGGGTGAGGCTACAACTTTCATATTTCACATGGACATTAAGGTAATGGTGATGTATTGCTTTCTGAAAGAAAAAGTTGAAAAAGTTAGCCAGAATCTATAGAAATTAAGCTTTTAATATAAGTTTTTTGATTTTTTGTGCAATATTTTCGTGCCATTTGGGCCAATTCTGCCCAAACGGGTGGGGCTACAACGTTCATATTATACATGGACATTAAGGTTATGGTGATGTAGTACCTTTTGAAAGAAAAAGTTGAAAAAGTTAGCCAGAATCCATAGAAATAAAGTTTTAATATAAGTTTTTTACGGTAAATAATACCAATTGACAAGTTACAATAGAAACTTGACAACAATCACCTACAATGCGTAGGCAGCAAAACAAAGCACTTGCAAAAGTAAAGATATCCCACGCAAACTAAAAACTTCCAAAAGCTCATCCATCAACGCGGCGGGACTTAAGCGTTTTCCTAGTTAAAGACAATGCTTACCAATACCTGTGCAATAAGCTGATTACATTAGGCCTATGCAAAGCAATTGAGGTGCTGCGAGCATAAACCGTGGAACTGACAAAAAATTGATCTGAGATACCATCAGTTGCGGCAGCGGCAACATCGGCCGGTAAAGCTAGAAGCCACGCAAAGACTACTGCAAACTAATACATATTCGTTCAGTGTGGCGCTATCTGTGTGCAAATTGGTGAACTCGAAGTGTATTATGACTTCAAATAGAAAGGCGGGACCACGGCTGGCCGTGTGCGCATAAACCGGGTAATACGGTTAGACGGAACCTCAATTATGATTTCAAAAAACAACTTAAATGAATTCAACTAACCTGCAGTATGGACCCAAAGTTTTGAACACAAAACTTCAAACAGGATAACACACATACATCCTCGGAGAGCGCTATGTCTGCGTAGAGGAACCAGAAGAGGAGAGATTCAGTCAAGATGTCAAACAAGAACATGATTTTACCAGCTTCATCAAAATCAGGAAATAATTCCTTCATGCCAGATAGGTTTCTCCACTCCGTTGCAGTGAGAAAGGGTAACACCTGGACAGGAAATAAAATTATGTTATTAATGAATAAATTTTTTTTTTTAAATTACATCTTTCTCAATTTCATAATTCAGGAAACTCTCCTGTAGGAATTGTGTGTAATTGATTTCCATAAAATCCATTATATCTTGCTATAGGCCATAGTTCATTTTCGGCGTACATTACAGGTAATCATTTTATGAAATTGATATAGTTTGTTAAGGGTGATAAGAATTGCAGATACATGTGTGTGCTTTGTAAAGAACTTATGTCTTGTGTGTGGAGAACAATGTATGCAACAAGTTGTGGTAGGAAATTAATAATTATATTATACAAATTAGTAGTACCTAGGCATTGTCCAATTTAAAGACTTATTCCGTCTCAGGACCGATCCCATCGGTTGCAGGATCATTGCTCGCTGTGACTGGTCAATATAGGATATTATATTAGGCCTACTTCGGTCGCGTCCCGGGTTAAACGGACGTATGAAAACGACGCTTAATTGATTTATGTTATTGTAGCATCTCAAATTTATGTGTTTGCACCAATCGAGTTTGTGCATTATAGTAATAGCCCTACTGTACAAGGTAAATTACTAATTAAAGAAAATATGTTTATCATACCTTTAACAGTGAACCCCACAAATGCATTCTAAAATCTTCTTTGTCTTCGGCATTTTTGAGCATTTCCAACAAATCGAAGGAAACATTACCATTTTGTATCACGTTGAACAAAAGCGAGTCCCATTCGAGACCTCGAAATATTTCAATCTCGTCTGTTCTCAACAATTTCAAAAAGTACGATTTGTTTATAGGAGATAGAGCTGGTTGTGACAGTTTGTTTATCAACCACTTCTTGTATTTTCCATCATAATTCCCCACACAGATATCTTGAATGATAAGATCAATCATTTTAATGGACACATCACTAACTGTAGCTGCTTGAACTGTAAACGACTTCATATCGCATCGACTTGATTCGAGTACTCTTGCCAAAATGATCAACATTGAACCCACATTAAGATTGCATTCTTTTATTTGTAGTTCAGATAAAGTTCGAAGCCAAATACAAAGCATCTCCCAGTCGTTTCTTTCCAGGGTTTTTTGTATAGCTGGTAATAGACAGTCTACTAGAAAACATTTTTCAGGGACGATGGAATTGTCAGTTAGTAATTTTACCTGGAAAAAGAAAACATTTATTGTTACATATTTTCCCAATGTTCAGAGCAGAACTTTGTTGCAATTTGCTTGTCATATGACTCTTGCTGCACCCAGAGCTCAAAATTGGGAATTTCAAACAGCAGTTCTACAGCCTACTGACTCAAAAGTGTTTGTAAACTGTTTATAAACGGACGGAATCTGGCAAGCCCGTCAGCCATGCAGGTTGATAAACAGGCCACCCCATCAGCACAGACACGTTTGACGAGCAAACAATGGCCAACCAGATATCAGTATTTGAAATTGGAAATAGCGATTCAAGTGGTTGGGCTTGATCCACCTGTGGGCAATGCCAGCTATATCAATGCAAAATAATATTGGCTTGGTCTCATTTATGCTTTAAAGTTCTCAACCAGAAACCAGTTGTGACTGGGAGTGAGTAGAATTTAAATGAATCAAGAAAAAATATAGGTATGACCAAATATGACAGAATTCATAATGATAGAAGGAACTTAATAAAATGAATTGGAGATAAAATATTTTTTAAATGCTTTGGACATGTTAAAACAATGGATAGAGCAAGATTGACAAGCAAAATGCTAGAGTTAGAAATCCCAGATTCTCCGCCAGGATCATATGATCTGGGTTTGGTCACCTCACAGGACTCTTTACATTGTGGTTCCAGCGGAACATACACTCTGCACTCTGGTAGAAAATCTGTTACCCACCACAACAACAATGCACTGCCGTCAAAATGTTGTAAAAATTCCTATTTTATAAACGTCCAGACAACTGTGACCAAACCCCGATCGTTCTGCGCTCTGGTGGGAGATTGGTTTGACCATTGCCCTATGATGGCAGAACAATGTGAGGAAATACGTGGTACTGTGGAACAGCAAGGTGGAGACTGGAATGTGGTGGAAAGGGACAAGTGGTGGGAAGAGAGAAACAGATGGAGAGGTCTGTTTTCAATGCTGACCCAACAGAGTTGGATGTGGCAACAGATTATGATTAAGAGAATCTTTTGGGACAACTTTAGAAAAGCTACAATCTGCATTCTCCCACTTCAAAACTACATATCATAGGGTCTGCTTGTGTGGTAGGGATAATTTATAATCTTACCATATGTGGAAAGTTATCAAGTTCTTGTTCAGACCAAACTGGTCTATCCATTAATTCCAATAGTAAGTCTGCAATTAAACAGTTATTGCTTATAACGTTTCCTTCTTTATCGACTTCCTCTTCCTTCATAGCAGCAACAAAACGGAGCTCTGTCAACGTTTCAACCATGAGGGTGGTGAGATGAGCGTTGCTCAAACATTCAGACAGTAATCGCGTCATCAATTCACGTGGAGACTGGAAGCAGAGAGTGATGCACTCTGCAAAGAACTAAGAAAACAGGAAATTAGGCAAAGCTATAGGCTACATCTTACCTAATACTATTAAAACAGTGATAATTTTGTTTTCTTCTTGTACATATAGGCCTCTGCCTAGCCTTATAATGAAACAAATCATTATTTTTTTGATCAACACTTTCCTGCAATGCTGGTACTCAGTAGAAATTGTCTATATCGTAGGAAATTATGGGTATGCTACAGGAAGACAAAAATGCTCTGTGTAGCATAATTTGATCAGTTAAATAATACTGTAAAATATTTAATTTTATTGCGCGACGGCATGAACATGCAAGGGGTTAAGCAATAAAACAATTGGTCCCACTCCTAACAAACAACATAATAACAAAGTTATTGCCAGCTTAACGGTCTATGAAGTCCTATATTCTAACAGCCTACTTACGATACCGGAATGATAAGTGTTTCTATACCTTATCTTTGTCACTTCCTTCGTTGCACACGGCTTTGTTAAACACCTCGGTCACGATTGCTGTAAAGTTGGTAGTGCACAAGCTTTTATTTATCTTGAACTCTTTGAAGAAACTTTCCATGACTTGTAGATGTTCTTTAACAGGAAATTGTCTGATGGAACTGAAGACAACTCTTTTGAGACGTTCTTCGTAGTCGTTATTTTTACTGGAAATATCGTCGCGTAGAGTATGCAAAACATTTCGCAATATCAATGCGACATGTTGGAATTCTAGCAATTGAACATTTTTCTCCAGGCATTCTAAACATGATGCATTTGAGAATACATTTACATCAAACTGAAGGAGAGTGTTAAGCCATTTCTTTTGAGATTTACTTTGATCATAAACATTATTTACAACATCTTCTAGTGTTGCAATTTTAATTTCGTCATCCTCATCCCATGGTTTAATTGCCATGGTATTTAGCATCAAAATCAACACTTCGGCTTCAGGTCCAGTACACTTTCCTAAACGAAGCATCTCGTTCAATAGAGGCAAACATTCATAAATTTCCTCTCCGATCACTTTCTGTAATGATTTACCTTCGGTGTCAGAGTCGTATTCTGAGAATGAACACCAGAAATCAACAGACAAATTCTCAAACAAATGTACGCTGATTTCCACAAGGTACAGGTTGCAGCTTGCTATGCTTGCATTTTCAGAAGATATTGGCCATTTAGAAGTATAATCATATGACAAATCTAAACTATACAGTTGTGGTGAAACTGAAAAGTTCAAACAGTCTCCTAGATATGCGGCTAAACATGATTTCAACAGTCGCAAAATACATATCAATGATTTTGCGAAAATAATTATATCGCTATCGTCTGTTAGAAGTACCTCCAAATAGTGGGCAAGCTTGGCAAAATGTTCATAAAGTTTGCTGGAGATAGCAGAACAATGTTTTATATCAATCATTTCAGTATTATTTTCTATCCTTAACATTTTCAAATAGACAGCCTCAGCAAACTTTTTGGCCACATCCTTACTATCTTCATGTTTAAAATGTGATATCATCCATGGGATAGCAACTTCCAAAAGCTCATTGCTTAGAACAGGAGAACAGTGGACCACAGACTCGTAGAAATATTTATCGAGCCCTAATTCCCAAACGATCCTTAAAAATAACGCGGGATAGATCATTCGTTCAACGATGTGGCCAATGTCAAAATCATTTTCCAACAAGTTGCTGACTTTCAAGTCACATTTTAAAAGAAGGTAGAAATGGACCTTTTGCATACTACACATTTTGTCCTCCTGCAGTTTGTTTGTTGAAATTTTATCTTTTAGAAGTTTAATCACAGATAAGACGTTTTCTTCGTCACACCGCGATGGTTTTGAAATTTCTCCTTCAGACTTTGAGATGTCAGACAAGACCTCGTCCATCACCATCAATTCTCTAGTGAACTCCATTGTGACGGTCCAAAAGTCTTGACTCCTCTATGGTAACTGGATGAACACTTTCTGCAAGGGAGAAAACAGTGATCTCAGTCAGCTACCGATGATGATTGGAAGTTCGACCGGAATGCGAGTATGAACTAGAGATAACATTGACTTGGTAGGGCTACCAGGGGTAGGACTGTTGTAGTTCTTTGGGATTTAATCCTAGGCGCGTTCAAGTGTAGAGGTCCCTACAGACCCCAGCCGTATATTTTCACCAAGAAACGGCCAATTCAGCAAATACATTGTGTGTTACTACGGGCCTCCCTAACCTCAAAACATGCATTCGTTATAAATTCGCCCTTGAAACAGAAGCTAAACAAAATTAAGTGGGTCTACAGTTATAATAATTACCTCCTGTTGATATTTGATTCACAAATAAACGTAATTTCTAAACGTAATCATGGATACGTTTGGGTTTCTCGGCTGTGACATTTCTGACATTTCCCATTCCCATGATTCCCATGTGCGTTTTCATGGGAGCCTTCTACAGCCCCTCACGATTTAGAGTTTAGCAGGCTGTGTCACTAGACGCGTCGCGCGCGCGCACTTTGCGCTTCGCAAGTTCGCGGGTTTTGTTCGCGTCATTTGAGCGTTGTGGTCGGTCGTTGTTGATTTGGCTCTGTCAGGCGTTCTTGTCGATCTTATTGAAATCTTCGCTGTAAGTAGAGAATTAATTAGCTAAGTGTCTTCATCGTTTCCTTGTTGACCAGTATGATATTATACATTTTCTGACTTTTAAGTGGGAATAGGCCCTAGGCGGAGGCCCATACTTAACCCTACTTCCTAGGGCCTAGACGTCTGCGTATCCACACAAAGATGATGTCGGCTCTGTGGATTTAGAATGTATGGGGTTTATTATATTTTTTCAGGTTTCAATCATGCATGGAGTACGAAGCTTTGTCGTGTTTGATCTGGAGACTACTAGTCTACCCCAAGATCTCCCTAGGATTACAGAAATTTGTGCGATGGCATTCACCCGGGAACAGCTCATCGCAGCAGGCAGTAATGCTGATCTTTTTCCACGGGTGTATCAACAGATAAATTTCTGTGTGAATCCTACTAAAGCTATACATCCTATGGCCGCAAAAGTGACAGGTAGGTCTAGGGCTTAGGTAGGTCTAGGCCTAGGGCTTATGCCGATGGCCATGTTAACTAGACCCTACTTGGTAGGCCTAGCCCTAGGGGCCAGGGCTATTATCGGAAACCACATATCTACGTGATTTTTTTAAGTTAGTTACGGTAAGTAAATGGCCAACAGTAGGAGGAGAGATACAATAACTAGGCCTAGCCTAGGCCTACTTGTTGAATATCCTCTTTCTCTGTATGTCGGCCTTGCAATAAGTAGGACCTAGGTATAGCTAGACCTGACCTACCCTATGAAAACCCGTGAGTAGGCCTAGGCCATAATCACCCCCCACTTGGCATGAATAATCTTCTCTAACTAGGCCTATGAAGTGTCTTGAGACGTAGGCCTACCTCGGAGGTGCACCGAGGCCGGTTGTATTCTATTTTCACCAAAGTTCTGCGCATGAGCGCTGTTTCCAAAGCTATTTGCACCGACGTGAAATTAACAACGGAGGGTGCTTTCTTGATTGTGTTTTGCTATTTTCAGCAATGTATTGCACATGCGCCAGTGTTTCAAAAAGTAATAAGCTATTTCCACTAGGGCCTAAACCGAATAAGTATTTTTACGAACCGGATAATCGTTAAAGAAACCGGTTTTCGCTCTGCAAGATTTTGTGTGTATACTCCCATCTCCCCGCCGCTGCACTAAACAGCTCTCACGACAAACGCACCACACATAATGATGACTGCGCTGTATTCGGGAAGTTGAGTACCGGCCGAGCGGGTTGCGGGGGGGGGGGGACGTGGCTGCTGAACAAGCTGGCTGGTGAGTAAAAAGGGTAAGCGCTAGGTTTAGCGAGTGTCAAACTGTCGAGGCGTCGAGCAGGCCAGTGGGACTGGGTTGTAATAAATAGTACATACATTTGACTCGTTGCTTCCTTTTGACATCGCGATAACCAATTAACCACACAGAGAACGTGGCAGGGAACACGAGAATGCGCCTTGTGTTGCACGGGAAAGCGCTGTAAATCAAAAACTTGATTTTTGAGAAACCGTTTTAACGAAATGAAAACCGGTTTAAAACTGGTTTCCAATTATTTGATGTTGGCCCTAATTTCCATTTTCCACCGATGTGAAAGATGTGGGAGGATAGAAAGAAGTGGAAAAATTTGGTCGCGAAACCCAAGCTGACCCTGCCAGATGCAGGAAATGGTGATGGATAATGATGATGATGATGAAAACAAACAACTGAGGGTGCTTTCAGAAATGCTGCCTACATAAACCACTGCTGATGAACTGTCAAATTGTGATAATGTAAGGCCGCTTTCACTCTAATTGGTTTAGTTATAAGGGGATAGGACATACGTGTTAAATTGTTTACGTTTTAGTCTTAAAAAATTGTTACCCTATAACAAAAACTAAATTCTTACGACGGACCAATTAGACGTCAATAATCCTTAGGACGACCAATGAAAAGAAGTAACTTCATTATAATATATATCACTGAAAATAAAGTCCCCCACTGAAAATCAGTTATATAACTGAGTGGGTAGACTCTAAATAAAATTTATTTATTTATTTATTTATTTAAACATTACTAACCAATCAGGATATCGGATTTCTTATATGAAGTAACAATAACAATTTCTTAAAACTAAAACAAAGTTGTGTGAATGCGGTCTAAAGAAACAAAAGATGATACAGCTTTTCTGAACAATGCATAGGCCTACGCTAAATAGTAAACTTGCTAGGCTAGTCTTGTACGGCTTTTATTCGTCAGCAGTAAACGGTCACATTGGCACGGTCGGTAGTGAGCGAGCGAGCGTACGGATTCGAGATGACCATAGGCCTACGTTCGGCGTTCGAGCTTTTTTTTAACGGACCCTGACTTAATTATTTTGGTAATTATATCATGCCATCTCGTAGCTTTTATCGATGTTTTGTGAGGGTTGGGGGTAGGTCGCACGATGCGTGTTGGTGTTAAATGATTATATGATGATATAATATAGGCTAATTAGACGAGTGAGCGAAGCGAATGAGGATATAACACTACTTGATTGGGTCTTCGTCGTGATTTGTCTGTTTGTTGAAATGTCAAATGTCTCCGGTCCCATACGGCCGAACGACTAAACAGATTGAGCTTAAATTTTAAACAGACATCCTTGACCAGTTAACTGAGAACTGCTTACAAAATGAACAAAATCCGTTGCGATTTAGGCCTAAACCTACAAGAAATAATAAATTGAAAAATATGCTTGAATTGTGTTGGTTTCATAATTATAATCAATAATTGGACTCGGCATGTTCTTTTAGTAAATTATTATATTAAATTAATGGAAAAACAATATTTCGGGTACTTTCAGTACCCTTCAAAAGGCAACAAACCAAACAAAACATAAAACTCCGTCTCCCAGCCAAGGTCGACACATCTAACAAACACTGCCATCTTGACCTCAATAAAAAATATATTCAAATAAAAATTAAAAATTATACCACAATCATGCCCACAATAGTTCTATGGCTTGGGGACAAACTCCTTCCAAATCGCCGGGAAGTCAATGCTGGGAGCACTGATGACATCATCAGCTACAGACATCAAGGCAGCCTCCTTTAGCCTCCGTTTATGTGTATTTGCTTCGTGTAGAATGATTGAAGCGTCATCCCAGTTCACATAATGATGATGTTCATAGACGTGCTCTGCTAGTTTTGAGGAGTATACCTTGTGCTGTGCAACGTTGTTTTTATGTTCCTTCAGCCTGACTTCCAGCATCTGCCTTGATGTCTGTAGCTGATGATGTCATCAGTGCTCCCAGCATTGACTTCCCGGCAATTTGGAAGGAGTTTGTCCCCAAGCCATAGAACTATTGTGGGCATGATTGTGGTATAATTTTTAATTTTTATTTGAATATATTTTTTATTGAGATCAAGATGGCAGTGTTTGTTAGATGTGTCGACCTTGGCTGGGAGACGGAGTTTTATGTTTTGTTTGGTTTGTTGCCTTTTGAAGGGTACTGAAAGTACCCGAAATATTGCTTTTCCATTAATTTAATATAATAATTTACTAAAAGAACATGCCGAGTCCAATTATTGATTATAATTATTAAACCTAACTGTTCTAAGAATCTCAGGAATTAAAAAAAAGTGTTGGTTTCATTTTAACAACAATGCTTTTGTTCTTGAAGAAGCCATTTTTATCAAATAATTTTTGTCAGGCTGTGATAACATGCCGTGACCAAGGTGTATCGAATCTTGCATGCTCAAGGTTCCCCTAAATTCCGCTGGGATATTGGGTAAACCTTGTAATCTTTACTCGTATTTCGTACTGGCTATGTTTTTCATAGTGTTGTATGCATTTCAAAACATGTTTTACTAGGAAAACGCCAAAGTTGTTGTTGGATGAGTGAGTGAGCCATGTTTTGAGTATCCGGTAACATTCCCTTTCCTCCCCCTACCTAAGGCTGGATCAAGTATGGGTCTTTCCTCCCTAGCCTATCGTTGGTAGGGATGACGAAACCCGACTTTTTTACGACTCGGGTACCCGTCCACATTACCCGCGGGTTACCCGGGTAGTAACACAAAAAAATCGTGTGGAGTGTCTAATGAACTGTGAAGAAACGAGCT
The DNA here is from genome assembly GCA_024449915.1 of Sweltsa coloradensis. Classification (NCBI taxonomy): domain Eukaryota; kingdom Metazoa; phylum Arthropoda; class Insecta; order Plecoptera; family Chloroperlidae; genus Sweltsa; species Sweltsa coloradensis. The sequence goes on along the minus strand of JAMZAV010002415.1, from coordinate 13,150 downwards.
CATCAATTATCGTAATATCTCGGACGACGTAATGCTGTTCTATAAACAATGACGTGCCGATGAAGTAGTATTTCATAATCACGAAAGAGAAACAGCAGCGGGCCATTAAGATAACACAACACTCACTGTTTTGTTGCATCTGCTTTATATCTTGACACAGTCAAGTAGTCAAGTCAAGGTCACGACTCACGATGCGTTGGCGCGGAGCGTGGGTGGGGGGGACTGGAGCCCGAATGAGAGTAAACAAGATAAGGAAAGGTTTATCACCATGGGTGATGGCTTTTAAGTTTTGACTTCTAGCAGATTGAAAACATAAGTGATGTTGTGGTAATTATTTACGCAGTATAATCTCTGGAAGATGGCACGAGTGGTTAGGCAGGACGTGGGGGGGGGGGCATACTCAGCATACTGCCACAAGTCGGCGGCATGAACAAAGGACATTATAATTCAAAACAAAAACGCCGCCAAGCACAAAAGATATGAGAAAGCGCATGTTTACATCAACCTTCCACCTACAATGTGACACCTCAATTCAGGAACCGGGTTTTACGGGTAAACGGGTAGTGGAAACACGTACCCGTACCCGACTTTGTCGGGCGGGTACCCGTCGTCTTCCCTAATCGTTGGCTAGAGTGGCGCATTATAGCCTTACAGTTGACGCGCCCTTATACCAACTAAACTCAAAACCCTATTATTTATAGGCCTAATTATTACCAAACTTAAATGCAAATATGTTCCCGGGTACTCAACACATGACTCGCTCACTCGTCTTACAACGACTTTGGCGTTTTCCTGGTACCGGGTACTAATGGCGTTTTCGATTGGCATGCACTCTGCGAGTGCAGAGATGTCATTGTTGTCAATCTCCACTTGAATAACATCACAAACCTGAACAAATGAAAAGATAAGTGTCAATCCAGTGCGCACTAGTGCGACCTGAGTGCGGCCAATGGAAAAGCACCCTTGGTTGTTTGTTTCACGTCATTGCAATTAGCTTATTTCATTTGTCCCCCGATTCGATTGATATGGCCCAGGTAATTTAACTGTGTAAATAGTTGCCACGAGTTGGTTTTGATGTTCCCTGAATGCCTAGGAAATTCAGGGGACCTTACATTATACTTGCATATAGGGCCTACACCTATCTAGGCCTATGTATTGTTTGTAATGAATGAATGAACTAGGGTATGTGTATGCTGTATGCACGGTAGGCCTATGTGAAACGAGACATTTCTTTATGCATTGTCATTTTGTCCGTCTACAACGATGTTTGGTAATTACTTATTAGTTATTATATAGCCTACCGATTCCCTAGGGTCAAGTGTGGTAGCATGAGATGAGACACAAAAGCAAACTTTCATGTGTACAAACAAACTACATTTTACATCTAGTTCAATGAAAAGTGATGTAACAATCTTCAGCTCCTCTATCTGAATGAAATGGTGACATTACATTTTTATTAATTAGTATTAATTTAACTATTAAATAGCAATTAAAAACACATCTCATTAAAAATTAATATTAAACATGTTTTGAAATGTATATAACCAATGTGTAGTCGTATCATCTGTGACAATACTATGGAATACATAGCCAGTACGAAATACGTGTAAATATTGCAAGGTTTACTGAATCTCCGAGCGGAATTTGGGGGTACCTTGAGCATGGCAAGATTCGATACACCTTGGACACTGTATTTTCACAGCCAGACAAAATAACAAACAAAAATATTTTTTCAATAACAAAACCATTGTCGTTAAAATAATTCCTACACGTTCGCAGTCTATTTTTCAATTTATTATTTTTTGTAGGTTTAAATTGCAATGGATCTAGCTGATTTTGTTAGCAGTCTCAGTTATCTCGTACCGGAGGTCTGTTTAAAATTTCAGTGCAATCTGTTCAGTGATTCGGCTGATTTTTGACGTACACACACACTCACAGAATCACGGAAGTGCTGATTTTCTTGAATTGTATCCTCAGTCGCTCCGCTCCCTCGTCTAATTAAATTAAGAAATAATTATAATTTATGTAAAGCCTAGAGTAGGCCTAGGTATAGGATCTCAAAAAGTATTTTGCCATTAAATGATTTTTCTTTTCATGTTGATAGGCCTACCTCTCTAAATGTGAATAATAATGAAAGTATGATTTTCCTAGGTCTAACCAATGCAATGCTTCAAAATGAGAAACCATTTGACGAAGGTTTGGTCAATGTTTTGACTCAAATGATGGAGCGACTGCCTCAGCCTATCTGTTTAGTTGCCCATAATGGTAATAATTTTGACTTCCCCGTTCTCCAGGCTGAATTATCTCGGATTAATAAGGTGAGTAGGAAGATTGAATAACCTACATTTACATGTCTGTTTAAAGGCCTATGTGTTTTGTCTAAGAGCTGGTGCCCTATAAAATGTACATGTTAATTTTTCAGTTGAACTGTAGCATTCATTAGCCTATAAAATATTGTTGAGGTAGGCCTGCCTACCGGTACTACTAGTAGAATTAGCATCAACATCAGCATTAGGTACCAGTTTTCCACAACATGTTAGTTTAGGTTCCTTAATTAATTGCATTTAATATCCTCTTTGAATTTGTTACCAAAATTATTGCGTTACTATTCTTGAAATATTACTATTTCAAAAATTTACTTACTCATCTGGGCCCGGGGTAGAATTGGCCCAGAGCATGGCTCAAGAGAAAAAGTCCACCTCGCAAACATCATCTAGTAAGAGCGGAGTATATTACTCCCTGAAACTAGAGGCGAGCTCTGGCAATCGTCGTTGGGGACACCTTCCCTTTCCCTTGACGACCTCCTGGACGACGATGACAATGACGACGAACAATGATGATGACAAAAACGATAACGAGCGCAACGTGAGAACCCTCCCTTTTCCTCCCCCTATTCGTGGCTAGTTCTTACCAGCATGACCCCTCCTCCCCATATCGCCTGGACAGGCTAGAGTGGTGCATTTAACCAAACGGTTGACGCGTCCTTAATCCAAATAAACCAAATCAAATATTTACTAAACTGTAGGGCCTAGTTGATTGTTGTGTCTGCATTTATTTAGTAGTCCTCCTTTATAAATCATTTTTTTCTAACTGAATAGGATAGATAGACGTTAAATAAACCAGGAAAACGCTAAAGTCCCGTCGCGTTGATGGATGAGCTTTTTTGTAAGTTTTTAGTTTGCGTGGGATCTATTTACTTATCAAGTGCCTTTTGAACGCATTGTTGGTGATTGTTGTCAAGTTTCTATTGTTACTTGTAAATTGTTATTATAAACCTAAAAAAACTCATATTAAAACCTTTATTCTATGGATTCTGGCTACCTTTTTCAACTTTTTCTTTCAAAAAGCAATACATCACCATTACCTTAATGTTCATGTGAAATATGAACGTTGTAGCCCCAGCCCCACCCGTTTGGTCAGAATCGGACCAAATGTCACAAAAATATTGCACTAAAAATCGTAAAAGTACGATATTCACAAGAAATATTTCTTCGATTGTACCCAAAAACGTGGTGGGTCTAAGTTCAGAGATTTCGAAGGTCCCCTCCAATTTTCATCAAGATCGTATTTGCCGTTTGCCCGGTAGAGAGCGAACAGACAGAAAAGAAAAAAAACACCCAAGCTAAATTTTTTGGGGGGTCGGTGAAATTGAAGTCTTCGCTTCGCTCATCCAATAAACAATAAAATACTACTACATGATAAATTTCAATAACTATGCCTATGTGGCTATGCTGCAGAGGAAGCAAGCAAGCAAGATGGCTGTCATTTGTCACACCTGCCCATGCAGCAGTCTGATGATGGTCTAGATCAGGCTTTTTTCTAGGGCACATCAGCAACTACTTTTTCCAGCTACAATAATTCATTCTAAAATATGTTTCTCGATTTGGTTAGTCGGGAAACACTCCCATAGGTGTAATTGTTATTATTTACTACAATTCAGAAATGTATAATGCACATAGGCGCCGACTACGTGGGGGGGGGGGGGCTCAGCCCCCCCTGAGATTTCATTTTTTTTTTAAATTTGTACTTGATTGTTTGAAAAAATAAATTCTGGCGAGACTATCCGATTGTGTGGCTCTTTGGTCTTGTGTGGCTCGTTGGTCTTGTTGTTAGCGTATCTGCTTCCAATGCAGAAGGTCCAGGGTTCGATTCCCGCTAAAGTCAGAATTTTTTTAACTTCTGATTTGGACTTAAGTCCATCAGTTCTTGTCTTAGGAGTTTGTAAACGGTGACTTTGGAGCCGTCCTAGCAACGAAGCACATATTAAATTTCAAGGTTGTTCTTAATCGGCCTTGTTGATTCTGGCGTTGATTCGCGGGTGTTCGCACTGTCCATACCACATGATTGCTATTTGTCCTATTAAAAAATATCGATCTTTGGTTGGTTATCGCTCACTCGTCGATTGCGTCGGGGCCTGCAGGGTTGGCTTGGTCGCTTTGATTTAAAGTCCCCCACTGAAAATCAGTTACATAACTGAGTGGGCAGACTCTAAATAAAATTTATTTTATTTTATTTATTTAGTCACCCGGTCATAATTTCCTGAATTATGTCAGTGTATTTTAGTGAGGAATCGATCTTAGCTCGATTGAGTGGTAGAATAGGGCAAAGTGCAAAATATGTTGCTAATTTTTTCTTTAGTGAAAAAATCAGAAATTTTCCTTAAAAAATTGGCGGTAAATTTTGGCGGAAAGCCTTCCCAAAGTTTTGAAAAATCAAAATTGCTAGAACAAGCAGAAGAACGGAAAAATTTCAGCTTTTTAACAAAAACACAAAAACTTCGGGTTCCTGGCCTGTCCGAAGTTGGGAAAAGTCCAAATTACATAAATAAGCAAATTGCAAATTTAGACTAGAGTTATTGCTTTGGTATGGTATAAGTCTCTTGGAGATTTTTCGCTCTTTCATAAAACAACACCATCTTTAAAAAAGCTTTGGTTACTTTGGGCCCCAGGGCTGTCGAAATTTTGTTAACAACGTGTATATTGTGATAAGAATTGTTTCATTTCGTAGATTTATTAGAAATTGCCTTATCTTTTCACGTAAATATTTTTTTAAAAAAATGAATTTAACTTTGGGCCCCAAAGCTGCCCAAAGTAAGGACAAATAATTGTTTTATCATTGCGGAATTTTTCGGATGAACAAAATTAAGATGCAAATAGGAACTTGGATAGATAAGAAATTGTCCATTCTTTCATAAAAAACAACCCATTTCAAAAGAATCTGATTGTTACTTTGGACCACATGGGCTGTCATGGACTACGTATATCACGCACGCCAAAGCGCCTTGGTTGAAATCGCCTTCAACGAATTCGATTTGGGATCCGCCCATATATCACGCCACTACAAAGCGCGTTCTTTCAAGTCGGTTGCAGACAAGGTCCGCTGGATTTCCGCTAGGCGACGTTCATCATGAGTTGGCGGTGTGTTTCAAAACGGAAATATACATATGGCTGTGGATGCGCACGCACAACACGAAGATATCGCGAAGCCGCACGAAGTCGCTTTGAAGTGTATACCACGTAAGGTCAAGGCGATTCGGTTCCCTCCAAGTCGATTCTAAAAGCGAGTTGAACGGAAGCGCTTCGAGACAAATTCAACGCATATATCACTGTCTGCAATCGGCTGGAACCAAGGCGTTTTCAACCAGGGCGCTTTGAACGTGCGTGATATACGTAGTCATGGGTAGGCCTATAGCAGCCTATAGGTTAAAAAAAGTGGTATAGTATATACAATATATGTTTGGACTAGAACAATAGAAAAAAATCGAGCGGCAATTTTGAATTTTGAGTGGGAAAAATCAAAACTTAACAAATTAGCAGAATAATGCTGCAATTAGGATGAGACTAATCGGTAATTTAGTCACTAGGGTAGTAGTTTATGTGACTTTGGGTTGCCCTGGGGCCAAAAAGGCTTTACTCAAAACCAAATTTCATGACCTCAGTTTTTTATTCGAGTGATTTTTGAGCCCACCCTGAGATTTTAAGAAGTCGGCGCCTATGATAATACAACTACAATTCAGAGCTTAAAATGTACCCGTCCTGATGGTCTAGTGGTTAAAGTGACTCCAGTGAGTGTACCAATGGACTCAAGAGTCACCTACAACTTATAAAATAGGTCCAACTTGGTATTTTTATGCCAGATAATTTACAACTGTAGTTTATTTTACTACACTCAAAGTATTTATTTATTTTTATTGTTACATTTTAGGAAAACATATTTATTTGCATCTCTTATTGGTACAGTCGCTTAATGACTAGTTCAGTATTTGCCTACCTCAGAAATCGAAACGTCTCATCAAAATAACACATAAATCACTACAGTAGGCTAATGGGCCTATGGACAAAGTAATATTGTGTTCGTTAAACATTAAACGTACGATATGATTGTCTCTCATGTTATTTGTAACAATAAATATACGATATGTAATAGTTGGAAACTTCTTCTTGAGAGTTTGGCCAACCTGGTATTTGGCTTGGCAACACGGCACCAGCAGCCTTCTGCCTCTGCTTCTGATCGAGTGGATAGAAACGCGCCGAGAGAATCTGCCACCTCGAAAGTGTTTCATACCAAAATAAACTGTAGTTGCGTATATATGCTATTTCCAGACGTAAATTACATTCAATAAATATTGGCAGAAGGCTTTAAAAGTATTAAAAGTGTCCTAATTGACATCACAAAACTTTTACGCTCGTTTTGAGTCGGCGTGCACATCTGCTGGGTTGAAGGAAGCGCACGCATCGCTCTGGACCGCCCGAGCTCTGTGGTCGCTAATGGCCCAACGGCTAGCGCGCTCGTTTTCTATGCGAAAGGTCGCCGGTTCGAGTCCCGACTGGGAAAACTTTTTTAATTTTTTTGGCTCATTCTATCTTTATTGTTCATGATTTTTATAACTTTTCAATTGGAAATTTCTCAAATACAAGGACATTTTCCCCCTCAACATTTGCTTTTTACGTCAGTAAGCCTACACCTCTCAAAATGAAGTTTATGTTATGATTATGTATGTATTTATGTGAGTTGTTTATGCATACTTTTTATTTGATTTTTTACATATCTATCACATTCTTAAACAATCTTTTTGCATAGACAGACTGTAGAATGTAAATTATTGTCCATAAATTATCAGGCCTACTCTAACAATGTACAATCAACAGTCTTGGGGAGTAGCGCGCTACATGTAGCATGCTACTTTTACGTGTAGCGGAGCCAGTAGCGCGCTACTTTATTAAGGGGGCATATTGTAGCGGTAGCATGCTACAATTTTTGTAGCGTTAGCGTGATATTTGCGCTACTTTCTAAGTTTTGTCGCCAGCAGTTCCAGTACCACGTAAAGTCAAAAGTCGGCACTGCAAACTAACTTGTAACGCCCGCCGCGCCACGTCATGTGCTCGCCATGTAGACCGGCCCGTAATCTCATCTCGTCTCACTTGCACACCATCTCCCTCGCTCTCTCCCAGCGAGCCTCACCCTCTCTCTCTCTCTGCGTCGTCCGAAGGATGCGAGCGATCGCCGATCTGTCACATCGTGTGAGCTGACTTTACCAAAATATTGCAGTGATTATTAAATTGCGTGGAGCATCTTGAGTATGTATCCACGATAATTAGAAGTCGGATTATTGATTTAGAGCATAAGCCGCTCAATAATTACGCCAATCGTCTGAATTGAATATTAAAATGAAGTGATTAGTGTCATAGTGTCATATATCTCCCCTCCCTTGGGACATTCCGGGCTTTATCGCTATTGTACGGCACCAGTAGGCCTATTCCGAACTTTGTTTGTCGCATTCTTCTGCAATGATTCCGCGAAAAACACGTTGTTGAAAATAAGAAATGCAATATGAATGTTGATCATTATGCCTAGAATTCTTAAAAGACTAGGCCTAGCCTAGCCTAAACGTTAAAAGAACGCCTTCTATCACGATGGAAACCGAAACTATGTGCTTTTGATGATAGATCACGATCGAGTTGACATAAATGAAGTAAAAATCATCGCGGCACGACGTCAAAAGGCTTTGAAAACGGGATAATGCGAGATCTCGACACCCCCCGATTAAACATGAACATGTAGCGGAAAAGTAGCGCGCTATATTTCTTGTGTAGCGCGAATGTAGCGTCGCTACATCTAAAAAAAGTAGCGAAAAATTAGCGAAGCTACTTTTTCGGGGCATGTAGCGTTAGCGATAGCATGCTACTTTTTTAAAAGTAGCGACCCCAACACTGACAACCAACACGTGTTTCACCGCGGAAATAACGGCGCGTATATTGCTCCGCGGAAATTGTCCACCAAAATAACAGTGCATACAAATATTTATTTTTTGTTGGGAATCGACTCTGAATCGATTTTTAGGTCACAATGATCGATTCTAACTTTTTGGAATCGATGTCATCCCTAACTTAAGGGGCTCCGTTTTTTTTTTTGGGGGGGGGGGGGTTTTTGGGTTTTTTTGAAACATTTTTGACAATTCTTTCGAAATCGCGAAAAAACGCAAAATTTGGGTTTTGAAAAACGAAATTTGCGTTTTTATATCACCATTTTTCATTACCTCTAGTCACAGGGAAAGGCAGCCAAACCCACTTTTTAAATTTGCCCCCCCCCCCGCCCCACGAGTTCACTGCCATTGGTCAATCGCGCGCAGTTTCAAAGTGACGTCACGCAGCGTTGCCAAACCTTCACTGACGCTCCTGGTTATCACAATTATAGCTTGACTTTGGACGTAAAAATATCAAAATCCAGTATGGTAACATGTATTTTAAAAATACTTTTCTTTTTCAGTGTTTAATTACCTGCAAATTGATACATAATTTAGTCATATTTCACTTGCGGTTCGTGTACTGTAGTACCTTTTTGGTCGGAAAGTGTAGAGTTTTGCAGGCTTGCAATGTTAAAGGATAGGGATTTACTTGATTTTTATTTCGAAAAATCTCCGAAAGTAAGCTGGTAACCCCATTTTGCTTGTTGTATTATTAAAAAGCACACTATTAAGAGTATATATTATGAATTTCAGCCAAATTTCACTACAAGCATGTTTCAATGGATCGACTTTAAGACGCCTGCCTGGAATGCGGGAGATCCGTGGTTCGATTCCCGGTTGGAGCGGACTTTTTTAATTTCTGAATTGTAGTAAATACTAAAATATGTTGTCTACCAAAAACCACTTATGGCCCAACTTGAAGATTTAGTATTTTTGTAAGTTGGTAGGCCAACTTAGTGCTTGCTCGGACCATTTTTGCCAAAATTACTATTTAAAATTTCACCTTGCGGAATAGGCTTTTAAAAACTGGCTAAAAGTTTCCAGTTCAAGCAAAATTTTTTGGGGTATCTATGCAGGGTTCTTAAAAAAAGAAGTTTAAAACAACCAATTAGCAAAAAAAAATGTTGAAAATTGAGTTTTATTTCCCTAACTTTGAGGGATGCTAATGAAAGCTCATGCAGGCTCAATGTATGTTGTGTTCCTCCGATGTATTCTGACTTGGTCATTCCTCCTCTTGCAGACGCTTCCAGAAAGTGTGTTGTGCGCAGACTCGTTGGATGCGTTTAAAGAGCAGTTTTCTCGGGGACACAATGCACCCCTCGCGGTTATCAACGGGAACGGCACCAAGAAACGCAAGACGGGGAAGGTGCTGAAAAGTCACAAACTGAAAGATCTGTACAAGGTAAGATAGACCTATATTTAAGCCCAATCTTGTTAAACCTAGACATTGTTTGCAAGTGGGACTGGTTAATCAATCAATCAAACCATGCTAATGAAAACCATAACATTTGAATGACATGTACTACCTCAATATTCAACTGTCCCATCCTTGGTCAGGTGGTTGCAAAGACAATTAATTTTTAATACAATCCAGAAATGTAAATAATAAAAAAACTATCCCGACCAGGGATAATAACTGGATTGAATTAAAAATGAATAAATACAGGAGTGTTTCCCTATTTAATTCATGAAATTGAGAAATAGACAATTTGTCAATTAGGTAACTTAAATCATAGTCTGAAGGGCTGATTAGACACATTTCCACAGTCTGTCGAGTGCTGATGATGGCTGCAGCTATCTTGAAGTTGTTGGATGGTTCCCACCAAAGAACACAGATGTTCTCGTCACAAGTGGTAGTGTTGGTAGAATGAATGTGCGGCAAACAAAATGTTGACTTTGCGTATGAAAGAGAACTGGGTGTAGCCAACACAAGCCAGAATTATCTGTGCTAGATCACAGAGTTCCTTCGCATGTTAGTTCAACGCTGCGCTGGCGTGAACACTCGGCTAAACAGTGTTGAGACTAGGGATGACATCGGGTAGTAAAATTCGGAACCGGTTCCAGCACTCAAATTACCCGGGTACCCGGATCCTGTTACGTCACGATGTGTGGAAACTCTGTTTCCTAGGCCTACTAGTTGGTTTGAAGGTCATACTGACTGACTACGTTTCCGTCTCTGGATACTTTGCAATAATCGTACACAAATAAAGAATCGCGTTGATAACCAGGCAATGATCCTCATTCTTTATTACACCAAAGATTAGTTTGCCAATTACACTGTACAAGCAGTGTAACTCGTCATAGGTAGGCCTAGGCCTACGGGCAGAAAGTAGGGGAAAACAAACGTGCATCTCATGTGGGAAAATCTCTCACTACTATCGCCCGCGCTGAAGCTCTCGTCACAAGATAAGCCCAGGAATAACAATCCTATGCGTCGTGATTACGAATTTCGTGAATCGGTTGAAACGTGATCGCATCGCAAATTCTTCGACACCGACCATCTTTGTCAGCAGCTGCGAGTGTGAGTTACTTGGATCGTACGTGCACCTCTTCGCGCAGACGGCAGTGCCCGAGATTATATCGCCGCATCTATCTCTCTTGCACTCACTCGTGGCATGGGCACGACTACTCGCTGAAACGGACGGTAGCACGTGTCGGCTTACAACGCGCTCTGTCGTCGACTCCAGTTACTCTTTAGGCAGCGGGCACGCTCCACGGGAAAGACCGCAACCACGTAGCTCGTAATTTAAACTGGTGAATTAGCCTAAAAACGGTCGCGAAAAATACCCGGATCTTAAAATCGTCTCCGGGTAATTTCTACCCGATGTCATCCCTAGTTGAGACAGTTTGTTTTGTTGGGAAAACGGTATCAAAGCTATCTGCATTCTTTGGTTGAAACTTGAATAAACAAAGTAGGAGACACTAGATTAAGAAAGAAGACTTCTTGAGAAAGTTTATACAGTATTTTATCAAGAAGAACATCATTTAGAAAGTAATAGGCTTTGTTTATAAGAAAATATTTTATTCCTTGTACAGTTCCTGGTTACCACTTCCAAGATGCTGAAGGAACACTCTGCCGGTGGGGACGTAGAAGCCCTGACCAAGTGCCTTGCAACTCAAGGCAACATCTTTCCCATGTGGGCAGACAAGAACGCGGTCCTTTTCAATAGCATTGTCAAGCTGTATTGAAAACCTTGCGGGCGATGAATATTTTCATTTTTTCCCTGTTTTTCACAGAGATTTTAAAATGACAATTCGATCAAAAATTTGTGATTCCCTTCATAGTTTGATTCATCTACATATTGTACCTACCTACTAGCTAGATACTTTGGAGGATGGGATGGAGTTACTAATGGTTGATGGCAGGTTGTACCGTAGAGTTATAGGAAATGTCTCCGCAGTACCAGCCTATGATATCCTATGTTAACTTATGAATATGATGCTATTTTTATGGCATGCCGCATACAAATCATCTAATTGAAACCTAATAGATAAGGACCACTTGTAGGTCTGTCAAAGGTTAATTTTGTTTTAGCACACATTAACATTATATATTAATATTGATGATTTTGATCTCTTGTCAACAGAAACATAACCATTTTGCTACTAGCCTACTAGTAAACTTGAAGCAATCTTTAATCTGTCACTCGTGCGAGAACTCCGATTGTCAATCGCTGTTTACCTTTTCTGCCTTCACCTTACCATATTTCACATCTGTGTGTTTCAAAGAGAGTTTTATCTATTACTATTTACCTACCAGAGTGTGCTTGATAGTTAATGTTAATACTAGTACATACTTTACATACATACCGTTTTTACTCGATTGCAGGTCGCATACGAACGTAGGTTGCACCCACTGAGCTCTATATACTTACGTGGAGATCTGATATATACCGGGCAAATGTTGAGATGTGAAGTTGGCGGAAGTTTGCCGTCCGCCATTTTCTTAGGTCCCTAATCAGCGGCAGATTCAAAAGAACTAAACATAATAGATTCGTTCACCTGTGTCACTGGCCTGTGTTTATCAGTTTATTTAGTGTAACACTCCAGTAAACACTATTCTTAGGCATCCTGAGTGACCCTGATAAGTGATAATAGACCACTGTAGTATAAGTCTACTAGTCAACATAACCTCAAAATAAGCTAGCCACAGACCGCCATCTTGACGTTAAGATTTACATCTAGACGGCGGTGCAATCGCAATTAAAATCGCAATATAATCGAGGGACGTCGATAATAGGCCCATGTAGGCTTCAAGGTTACAGTATAGCATGCGCCCTCCACGTAAGTATATAGAGCTCAGTGGTTGCACCTCAGTTTTCAGATGTCTGTCTTAAATCGAAAACCTGGTTTGCATGCAAATGTGGGTTGAACTATCATAAATTCATAATTAATAGTATGTGGGATTGTTGGTATGGGTAGACAAAAATCTTGAAATTTTGCTTAAAAGTTTTAAAAAGAAAAAGAGTAAAAATTACGAGGCTAGTAACCATAACCACTAACCCCTCAACATCACTTCAACCTTGTGTCCAAAGAAGTCCTAGTATGATGCTAAAATATTACAGTTGGTAAGACTTGTGCAGTTGTATGTAATTCTTATCATAACTTAGAATTCAATGTCTGTAAATTTGTATTATTGCATTCTGTGCGTCGCGCAATCCTTTTTGTGTGGTATGACTGGCTATCATGTGACGTGATTTTGATCGGGTTAAGTTTAAATATTTTTGAATTGGAATGTAGGTTACACCCCAGTTATGTAGGCCTATGCCTTTTAATTAGTGATGACACCGGGTATTTGGAAACCGGGTCCAAACCGGTTCTGACTATTCAAGCCACCATTTTTCCAAGATCTGCAGTTTCAACGATTATGTTTTCCTGACGATTTATTTTTTCCATATCGTGGAT